>JAYJMI010017787.1:0-23701 GCA_036873855.1 Sarsia tubulosa
CTTCAGAACCCTAGTAGGTAACACCGGCCTTGGTCCCTTCTGGAAATACGGTCTAAGACTGTTCGTTGGTTAACCAATTAAAATTTCAAACTTACTTACTTACTTACTTACTTACTTACTTACTTACTTACTTACTTACTTACTTACTTACTATTGCATATTAGCTAAACAATAAGTAAACACTAACACTTGGGTTTTTGCTAAAAAGTTTGGAATTATGTTTCTTTCGTCTACTCAATTTTAGCCTGAAAAATAAATAAACGAAAATCGTTTACGGGGCGTACAGTTTGTATTCAGGCTAAAACAGTTTACTCAATTCAGGCTAATCAATTTCAGATAATGATTTTTATCAGCTTTATTCACATTAAGGTACTCTTTTAAACTACTAATATAAATTCATTGTAGGATCCAGAATTATAAATGTTCCCGATAGAAAATAATTCGTTATTATTTGTTAAGGTCTAGAATAGAAATCTGGAATAGAAATCAATATTTAGGTTCATAACGAATATTCTAATTGGTTGTAAAAAGATCTAGATCTAAATTTCTTGCAAAAAAGCTAGATCTATTATTTTGTGGACATTCAAAGGGAAGGCATAGTCTTTTTTTATATTCCTGTACGGCATTTTTTTTGCGTAATTTAAGTAAGTTCTCCGTTTTTTTCATTCCGATTCCCAACCCGGTTTTTCTGTATACAAGAACGACTAAATCTAGTCTAATAAAGGGGAAAAAATACAAAGAAAACGGTACAAAAACTTGCGGATTTGAAACCAGTCAATCAATCATAACTCCTTGGTTTAGCCACATTTTAATAAAATAAGAACAAACGTGGAATAACTTGCATTTTTCCTAAAAGTAAAAGCTTGAGCTTAAATGGTTTTTGAGGAAAATGTCCACTTAGTATGACGACACAGAGTTTTTCTGCCTCAATAAATGCATTCTTAAAATTTAGGCGATTTAGTACAACAATTTTCGCTTCTTGCTATTCAATTAGCGCCATCAAGCAATCTTTAAATACTAAACTCTATATAGCTGAGTAAGCACTCTACGGTTTTTCTACTAAAACCATGTTTTGTGACTGTAACTCAGGCTAAATGACTTTAATTCCGCTCGGTGGTATGACATCAAAATTGATTTCGACACTAACGTTATTCTGGTACTGCCGTGTAGTGGCATTAGAGTCGTCAGTCCAACTCATTGGAGTCGTCAGTCCAACTCATATTTTCCATCAAACGAAAGTAAGTAAAATAAGTAAAGAAGGGAATGATAAAATGACAAAAACGTTTTAAATATTTAATGTGTTTTCATTTATAGTATCTATAAAATATAAAAAGTTTTAAAACTGAAAACTAAAATATGTGACGTAAAAGAATTACAAAATATTGTCAACTTCTTCCCCATGTCACTACATTCAACTTCAGTTTTTTACAAATTCTTTGAAAGTTTTTTATTAATGAAAAACATGGGAACGAGGTTGAGTTGATGTGTTACTTATAAACTGGTTTCTTCACTAAAAAACTTTTAAATTACAAATATATATATAAACCTATAATTTTCTAAAGATCATCTTGGAGATTAAAATACCCATTTAAAACGTGGGGGAAAAGCTTAAAGCTTTTAGTTAGAAGCCAGATATTTGCATTATTGTTTCTTCTTCTTTTATTGCTAATAATTTAAATTGTACCTTCCTCCCTTAAGATACTATTTATCTTTACTACACGAGGAAAGAAACTTCTTGCCTTCTTTCGAAAGTTGAATTTGTCATCTTCTAAACTAATAAATTATTGTTTTCTTGATTTCCGTTAAATTCTATTTTTCTACGGAAATACTAATTTCATCACGGAAATGTTTTTTTCCCATCACGGAAATGCTATTTTAAGTTTATGCTAGATCATTGCAATCGAGTGCACCTGCATAACTTCACATGTGTGCGGATTTACTTCAAATATGAAGCTTTTGATTATTCTCTTTGCTTTACTCTTGACTCGATATCTTAACTCGATGTAACTCGCTTTATTCTTGACTCGATGTCTTAAGTTCTTGGTCTTCTACTTCGTGAAGATGTCGAGTTATATCGCTTGGGTAAACGAGCCGGTGGCGAGAAATCATCTTCGTCTGAACTATACGAGGATACACCAGAACTTCGAGTGTGTAACTCGCGATTATATGTTCGAGGTGCCGGAAGTGCAGTATCAGAAGATGTTGTCATCATTTCGTTAAAGAAACTATAATTTTTAGATTTTTTTGAATTTGATCGAGTCACAAATCTTAAATTACTATCACTTTGAGGGGTCGAATTTAATGATGTCGTTGATTTTGACGTCACTTCTTCGTCGTCTGACGAGAAACCTTTATTACCATTTAAAGAACTCGATATACCGTTAGTTGAGTCGCTAACCTTTTTTAACTCCTCAGCCATCTCTTGTTCGTTAAAATCATATTTCTTTTTTAAAATACCTAATAAAGTTTTCAACTGTTTGTTCTCACCTTCTAAGGATACAACTTGGAATTTCTTTACTAAATCTTTAGCCGTACGATCGTCCTCCGTCAAAGTACGTTGTAACAAAATAGCATTTTGACTCATAACGGCTTGATGTCGGCGTTCTATTTTTACCATCAGATTATTTAATGCGGACAATTCAGCATCAAGTTCATTAGCTTTTTTTGTTTGTGAATCGCTGTCAATAGCATCTTGTGACAAATTGATAGAACGCTTAGATTGTAACTTTTTAATATCAGCAGCTGCTAAAGAAAATTTATGTCGAAGATTTGCTAATTCAGTGTTCACGTCAAAGATTTCGTTACGAATTTGTTTTAACTCTTCCAGTTTTATTTTCGACATCGGACTTTGGACGACAGTTACAGTGTCGGTAGGTTCCTTAGAATCTCGTAGCATTCCTTCTAGCTTAGACATTTGATTTTTGTATTCATCGCGGAACTTTCCGTGAGAATTTTTTAAAACGTTAATGTCAAGTTTTTCAGCTTCGAAGCTTGTTTCAGATATATTACTAGCATTGCTTTCACGTCGTGCACGCTTCTTTAAGTCAGAATCTAGCATTGATCGGAAAAGTTGTAAATCGGTTTCCGTATTATCAATCTGGTCTTGGAATTGTTCTTTTTGTTTCATAGTTATTCGGTCTTTTTCAACAATTTTACTACTTAGATCTAAGATTTCATCTTTCAGCTTTTTCAAGGTTTCTGTACATTTCACTTTATGCGTTTCGAAATCTCTTACAGCCATATCGCAATTGCGTTTATGATTATCTCGTTCACGCGCAAATCTTTGCGATTCGAGTTGCAGTGTACCTATTTCTTCAGTTTGTTCATTAACTTGTTTTCGCAAATCTTTTGTTTCTTTTTCGTAAAATGACATCCTACTGTGATATTTATCACGTTGTTCTGAAGTATCAGTTAAAGTTGTTTCTAAATCTCGCACACGCTTTTGCTTTTCCCGCACTTTATTGCGAAGATCCTCATTGTCATTTTTATGCTCTTCGAGTTTTTTCTTCGCTTCTGTTAATTCTTTAGCTACTTGTTCTAAGCTTTCTTCAGTTTCTTCTATATTTATTGTCAAATTATCAACTTTCTTCTTTTCTGATGTAAGTTCAATTTCTAAGTCATGGCTTTGTTTTCGTAGTTCTGATATATTTCGCTCGAGCGAATCACCACTGTTTCGTAAGTTTTCTAGTTCGCGTTCGATACTTTCTTTGATCTTTTCAACACGTTGTAGGTCTGTCGTTAAACTTTCGTTTTCATCAGCTTGATCTTTGTTTGTGTTCTAAAATAAATTTAAGAAGTAAGTTAAGTTCTATTGTATAATGGAGAATATATTATAGACTTGTATACAGATAATAAGCAACCTATACACGGTCACATCAAAAAATTTAAAAAAATTATTGGGAAGAATCAATTTTCTACAAATTCGCACTAAAAAGCAAAACTTATTTTAAGTCACATATACTTAAATTAAAACCATTCCTTGTTCCAAGTATTAAATCAGGGAACTTAAACTTTATTCCGTGTCAAATTCAATTTTTCTTTCAAGCTAAATGAAAGGCTCAACCTAAATTTTAAATTAGAGCTATACACTTCTTCATTGATTTTCTTATAGAAAAACTTTCGAAAAATATTCTCAAACATTTCCAGAAATATGGTTAGAATTTTTTGAGAATCTTATGTGTCACAAATTCTGGCTGTAAGCACGGACCAGTTTCTGAATAGCTACAAGATGAAAGTACTACTATAGTTACAACAGTAGTTGATTAGCTACAAGATAAAAGTAACACTATAGCTACAAGATAAAAGTAACACTATAGCTACAAGATAGAAGTAACACTATAGCTACAAGATAGAAGTAACACTGTAGCTATAAGAGTAGCTGAGTAGCTATAAGATAAAAGTAACACTATAGCTACAAGATGGAAGTAACACTGTAGCTACAAGAGTAGATGAGTAGCTATAAGATAAACACTATAGCTACAAGATAGAAGTAACACTGTAGCTATAAGAGTAGCTGAGTAGCTACAAGATAAACGTAACACTGTAGCTACCTCTAATCGAGTATTAGATTCTTCAAGCTGTTCTTTCACTTCTTTAAGACCAACATTTTCTTCAAACATCTCATCATTCTTCTTTTCCATATCTCTCATTTTACCAACCATTTCAGTCTTAAATTTCTTGTGATCCATATCTATAACTTGAAACATTTCTTGAAGGTCTGTTTTTTCTTCTTTTTCTAATTCTAATGTATAATGTAAAATATGATTTGTCTTTGTAAGGACTTCAATTTCTTCTTGGTAATTCTTCTCTTTCTTGTTGGCTTGCTAAAATAAAAAATAAATTGATAAATAATCTATATTATTACAAAAAGGTAACCCAAAAATTTAAGATTTAAGGTGTTTTTCTCCCCTTTTTTTGTGTATATCAGCATCCAGCATCATGAACCAGATATTTAGACATGTTTTTGGATTACCCAGACCATTTAGACATAAATGTATTTTCACAACCAAGACATTTGTACATAAATATATATTGATGACCCAGACTAATTAGATATAAATGTAATTAAATGACCTAAATCATTTAGACGTAAATGAATTTTGATGACCCAGACTATTAAGACATAAATGTAATTAAAGGACCCAGATCATTTAGACGTAAATGTATTTTAATGACCAAGACTAATTAGATATAAATGTAATTAAATGACCCTACCTGTAAGCTTTCCCTGACTGTAATATGTATATTATTCATTTGTTGTAGTCGGTCAACAATTTCTTGGTGCTCACTCATGGTTTCAGTTAGTTCGGATTGTAAAACTTCTTTTTCCTAAAAACAAATATAAGAACTTTAGTGGCATAATGCGACATCTATTCTGTTTTTATCAACTTACTAATTTAGACTTTTATCTAGGATTTTAATGCAAAATAAGATGGATACGGAAATATCGGGAAATATCGGGAAAAACTTGGAATCATAGACATAACTGAACTCAATTTAAGTAATTTTTAACCGAATAATATTTAAGTAAGTAAGTAAGTACCCATTCTTTAATTCCAGTTAATTCAAATAATTGATTTATATCATCACTAAGTAATTCTAAAATCAAAGCTGCTGCCGTCATTTTGTTCTATACACAAAAACGAGGCTCTAATATATATTTTTTTTCTTTTTTTTTGTTATAAAAACTTATTGTATATTTCTAAATTTTATTAATTATATAAAATTATATTGACTATATTTTATATACTAGAATACTTATACAATTAATTTGCTTCCTTATAGGAAAATAAATATACTTCATAATATAAAAGAAAGAAAACTTTGTCTAAAAAAAAAACAATATTCCCCATTCTACCATTTCTATGTCAGTAAATAAAAGTCTTAATATTATATTGATAAGTTAAAATCATAAATAAATATTGTTTACTACTTGTAAAGAAAACAAAATAGTTTTAAATACTCGTTAAGATATTTATTTAATTACATCGTACTTATCACAAACTCTCTTGTTGCATTACTACGTTTCTGTTTTCAAAAATAGATTATAATATGATTTTATGTAAAAAAGGAATGGTAACTAATGTGTGTTAGAAATGGTACTAGTTACAACTTTAGAATTGGTCCACAATCTTAAATTTACCTAAACATCTTCAAATCAACTCCAATAGCCCGAAAGAGACCACAATTGCTGTCACCCTCCCACTGTTAACTGTTTTAGTATTACCTATTTATTTTTTAAATAGATCAAGGGCGGATTGAAGGGTAGTCAACCTAGTCAAGACTACTCCAATATCGTAGAAAAAAATTTGTTGTATAAGGAAAACGCTTCCCAGCACACTCCTAAGAAAACATCTAAACATGGCATTAATTTGACTATGCATAAAAAAATGATACATCCGACCCTGTACATTACAGTTTATACTAGACTATATACTCCCTCATATTCCCTTGGGACTATGCAATAACAATCAAAAAATCAACCTCGTTCCCAGAATAAATTTTCGCGAGAGAGGAAGGCGAAGCGATCTTCTCTTAGCGAAAATTTACTCTGGGAACAAGGTTGTCTAAAAATGTGCTGAATGTTTTTACCTGTAGTTCAGCTTCTAGATCATCTAATAAAGTATCTTTGTCATCTATCAACCTTTGTTCATTATTCTTCAACTGATATAATATCTGACCAGTTTCATCCAAGCATTCTTGTAAGTATTCTTTCTCTAGAATTGAAAAGCATGCTGGTTAATAAGATAAGCCAAGTTTTGACTAAGGGAAACAAAGTTATAGGAATATAAATTATTGCATTTAGGAGGAGTAAAAAGAGCCTGGACATTATTTAGAAGGGTAAAAAAGCATTTTAGCCCTGTTAAGAAAAAAGTTAAGAATTGTTAAGAATTGATGAAATTTTTTGGGTAGTCTTATTTTCAACCAGGATTTCACATAAATACTTCATTTTTCCTGAAATTTATGTTTTAAAATCCATAATGGCGGATGGCTCAGTGTAAATAGGTGCATAGTCCAGTTTACTTTCAGAAAGAAACGACAACTTATGAAAATAATTATTAGGTGTTTTGAAATAAAATATGCTTTATTGGTGCAAAAAGGAATGATTTGAAAAAATGTGAAAAGTTTTGCAGAACCGCTAAATCTAACTTGACGAAAGTGAAGTCAAAGCTTGTGAACGTTTAAAACCCTAAGTACTTTTATAAACGTTCGAAGCCATTTCTAAGTACTTTTATACAATCAGGGTCATAATATTTTAGACAAATAGATCATTTCAGCTTTAATTGAAAAATCTAAAATTCCCAGGTGGAGACTGGGCACTAGGCTCCTGTTCCACGTGGTTACGACTTTTTTTACTTGATTGAAGTCAATTGTCCGAACCAATCATTTTTACTTTTATCAATGATCAAATCGTTATTAAACGCTTGTGGTGAAATCTTAAAAGTGTAAAAATAAGAAAAACTGTATACACATTTTATGACCTTGATTGTAAGTGTTCTAAGCCATTTGTAAGTACTTTTATGAGCACAGCTTAAAGTACAACTATAAAAATATTCCCATAATACCTTTAACTTCTTTCTGCAATATTATTTTCAGATCTTCTTCAGACTCCGATAATTTATCAATAATTTCTTGTGAATGACCAATCTGTTCATGTAGTTCTTCTTGTTCGTATAATAAACTTTTCTTTTGTTTTTCCAAATGTAAACATTTCTCTTCCAGTTGATCCTTTTCATCTTGTAGCTAGTTTAAAAAAATATATTATTTTTAAATGTTTTAATAAGTAGGGTGATTTCTAGAGGGGGGTATATATTAATAAATTGTTTTTGATGTTTTTATCTCTGTTGAAACATATAAATGTAAGACAAATGAAAGCTTAATAAAAACAGTGCATTCAATTTAACTTGTAGTAAATAAATAAAACTGGGCTCTAAGTTTGTAAACAAAACTGTGAAACGCTATTTTTAAGTTCGGAACAAGTTTGAAATGAGTATTATTGGTTAAGTTTATCAACAGAGCACAGTAGTTTTTGCTAAATAAATAAAACTAAGTCCTAAGTTGTTTTTTATAACCTTCTCTCTTAAGTTGAGAACGTATTTAAAAGTAACAGTGCAGTAATTCCTCAAAGGGTTTAAGGGTTTAAGGGTTTAAACCGGGCTCCAAGAGGAGGGCGTTGGTTGTGAGGTAGGGTTGTATCTGTAGCTGATGTAGTCATGGATACGAAGTAAACAAACGAAAAATATTTAGGATATATGTTCGCGATGTTTTTAATGACGTTTTGTTGTTGGATCTCTATTATAGTTCTAATTCCGTGCACCCTCGTTTTAATATTTTCTCGGCAAATTTTTAGACAAATAATATGCAATTTATTACAGTACTCAATCTAAGATTGAAAAACTTTTACAGTATTAGTATGATTTTATCCTTTTTATCCTGATGGCTTTATCCTATTGCTGTGATAATATATTTTAAATATGTTTCTGTTTGTTTAATATTTTGATAGAATCAGTTGTTTTGGTTCAACTTATTAGTAAAGCTATGCTAGGTCTTGACAAGTTGCTTTGAAGTCTTATAAAGATAAATATTTTTAATCTAGTTTTTGGATTACCTAAATACAAAACAAAGACTGATTCCCAGGCTCTGTTTTGTATTTCATATCTAATAGAAATCATGGAAAATTATTTATTGCATATAAGTGTAAAGTAAACTTATGTAATAACCGGCATGCATTTATTTAACTGAGGCATTTTTTAACGAATTGTTATTTACTAAATATGTATTTTAGCTTTACTTAACTAAGTAAAGTAAAGTATTTACGAATTTAGTTGCAATTATACAAAAATAACACAGTCTATTGAAATAGCTTGACCTGCAGCAAGGAGCTTTAAAATAAGAATTTTGTAGTGTTTACTTTAGGGTAACATGAGTTACGGGTCCTTAAAAACTAGTTAATTAGAAAAATATTTTACTTTTAAAACCAATCGTGTTATCAAAAAGCTAACTAAGATGACGTTTACACAGTTTTAACGAGGTATGAACAGTTTAACTTTATGACATTTTGAATCACGCATTGTGCAAAAGAACTAAATTAGATGGCTCTCCTTCTTATTTTAAAGCTCCTTGCCTGCAGTAAAAAAATCAAATTAAAAATCATGTTTTTAACACACCTTTATTACTTCACAAGAACTAAAAGTTTAAAGCTCTCAAACAAACTTAACTCAACTATTTTAATAAACCTTTTAATCGTGATTGGTCTATCAAAAAAACTTTGATATAAATAAAAGCAATATAATAAGCTATATTAGAGTTGTATTTTAGGAAATTCATTATCAAGTCAAGTTGTCATTCTAAAGTTAATTACTTTCCCACGTCAGTTAGATACGCTTATTTATGTTAATAAACATTTTTAGTTTTCCTTAGTGCTTCCATTTTCGTTGGAGTTTTTTTTAGAATGATTTTAGATTTTTTTTTTGAAATTAAATAAATTATTGCAAGAATCCCCTTAAATTTTGATATGCTGAAAAATTAACTGTATTCTATGCAGATATGTATTACTCTAGTATAATCTATATGGAGAGATATATGGAGAGCTATGCAGAAATTCTGGCCGAAGTGGGGTTCGAACCCACGACCTCCGTGTCAGTACCACGAATATATATAATTAGTATATAAGGCATCTGATTGACTTGGCTTGGACACGTGATCTACACATTAACTTTAAAAAATGTCAAACACCTCACTTATATTATGTAGAAGCTATTCTTAGAAACTATAGATTTTAGTAATTACAATGTTATCATTCAAGTTTTTTAAACTCCTTATCTATCCTGATATAATTTGAACTACTTTTCAATTACGCCCAAATTACGCCCAATTACGCCCGTTAGTACAAACGCCAATTATATTCTTATTACATTCTCAACATTTAATTAGATTAGCAATATAAATCCCGCCTTACTTTATGATATATCGGATAATTATTTCCGTTGAATAAAACGCACGTACTTTCACTAGCCTGAGTACGCACCTTAAACGCACGTACTTTCACTAGCCTGAGTACGCACCTTAAACGCACGTACTTTCACTAGCCTGAGTACACACCTTAAACAATTATATTTATCTTGATTTGGTTGATATAATCTATTGAGTCATAGATAGGTTTGAGTTCTCACATAGAATCAATGTCTGCCTTGGAGGGGAATTTGAACTTTAGAACAAAAAAGAGCAAAAATTGTGCTGAAATTTAAAATATAATCCCAAGGAAGAAATTTGCTCTTTAGCTTAAAGTTTGTGTCGTTACATATAAACTATTATATGGGAAAATTATTTATTTTTGGATACACCAAAAGTAGTTACGGTTTGGAAAGTCTAGCCTAAGTACAAACTTTACGCATCACCGTAACCAGTTTTTTGTGGCTGCAGCTCAGGTTATGATTACTCAATACCCTTTATTTTTGCAACTTCGTCGAAGTCAAATTGAGAGAATTGTTTTGCGATAAAGTATATTGTTGAGACAAAGTTATAGTTTTTATTAAAAGTAGAACTCTATGTAAATGTTTGATTTTGATCATTTCTGTTTAAAGGCATTGGATTATCAAGTGAAATATATGATAACTTAGGAATCAATATTAGTACAGTAAAATCTCTGTTACGTTTTTTATAAATAATATCTTAAACGTTTTCGATTGAGGAGTTACAATTTTTTATTATTTGATTTCATTTGAAATTGGATAAGATTTAAACTCTATGACCTTTAATTCAATTATTTTAAGTTTTGGAAGGAAGGAAAGCGAATAAATAATATAATTTTAAATAATATATTTTTTTTGATTAAAATAGAATTATGACGCCTGTTTTATAATGTATATTAACCTTAGGTTAAATTACTTATAGGTGTCCTTTTGCTTTAAGTCCACTATTGTGTTGTAATATTTTGAGCAAATCTGGCAACTTTCAATTTTCATGCGATTCTATTGGTTTCGTTCCAAGCTGTACTGCTGAGATGGTGTCTGCAGATCAAACTAGACATTGTGCAGGAAGGATATCGTATTTTTAGAACAAAATAAGCTCTTAGTTAAGTTCACATATAAAAGGTATTAAAAAGAAAAAAGGATCATAGCAGGACAAATATGTTACTGAAGACAGATATAGACACGAACATAATAAATATTATCATAAGCCATACATGGAATCAATTTTGTTGCATGAAATATTCTTTAAATCAAAAAAATAATTCATAATGGTGCTGTAAAGAACTACGGTACAGTTTCAAATGATCTCTGCGAAAAGTTTAACCCCTATTGAAGGTTTTAGAAATGAAAGAATATTCAAAATTTGCAAAACAATAGGAATCAAGAAGCAATTGAGATTTTTTAGTTTGGAAATACTTTACTTATAATCTGCTAAATCGATTCTTTCAACTTTATTTGCTTCCAGCTTGACTGGTCTCACTTTTTACAATATATAAATTTGCAATATTAGGTTAAACAAAATGAATTCACCTGAGTAAGCCCCTTTAAAAGAGTATGTTTAATAAGCTCAACAGTATCAGCAAGTTTGTTTACCTCTATGAGACAGGTTATACAAATATTTACATGGGATTAGATTTATGAATATGATATTATTAAAAACTGTTTAGATACACCATTATGGATACTTTCATTTCACGTTTTTACAAATAGCAACGCAATTGATGACATTTAGTTTATTTATTTTAATGACATTAAATGACAGTTCTGACAAATATTGCTTTTAAGAATCTGAAACATTTCTTGTAAAAATAAGCATGATTTTAAAAGAAAAAAAGTGTAAAACAGGCATAAGTGTAAAACAGGCTTAAAAATACGCTTGCAAAAATTTGAAAAATCTTAATTCTAAAAAAGTTGATTCTGTTGATTCTGTCATTAAATCATAAATACAAGGATTAAAATTATCAATAGATATATAATTTTTCCTTCTAATTGTTGACAGGTTTAATCGTTGACAGGTTTGCCAGAAAAAAAAATTATATTGATCACTGTCGTCTGAAAAATATTTATTAACGAAAACAAATATTTGACATCGTAAAAGGGTAAGATTTAGAAAAGAAAATTATATCCATGACATAAGAACTTGGTGTTGGCCCACCTTATAAAGTGTGAAATTATTCAGTTACTATTCCCACCTATCAATAAAAATTCCGTAAATTGTTAGAGACAAATTTCTCTTATTTCTGACCAATAAAAAACTGTTTGTGTCAATTTTGACCAATCAAAAAACTTTTAGTGTCAATTTTGACCAATCAAATACAAATAAAATGATATAATGATGAAAACTATGTCAACGACTATTAAATGATTTCAAAATACAAATATATAATTTCAGACATTAATAGGTTGACATTAAACCCAAAAAATGTCAACCTGTCATGGGAAATAAATAACACTGTTATAGTTTACCAAGTTATGTTCAACATAAACTTAAAGGAGCTTTCTCAGATGGAATCCTTTTAGTGAAACCTATTTTGATTTATTAGGGGTTTAATTATTTTGACCAATAACAATGAGTTCCTTTAAGTCCCTTTAAGCAAGTCCGTTTAAATTTGCAACTTTCAGGTTTTGCGTTTTCCTTTTTAAAAAGTAATAACATCAGAGTAACTCGATAAATTTAATTTCGAGTTTATCGAGTTACTCTGTAAACCTGCACTATTTTTTTTCTGGTAAACTATAAAATTATCAAAACTTGATTTCATTTTAAATGCATGCCTTTATATTAAAGAAATTTTTATTGCTTTGGTTTTAAACATCTCTTAATGTATAGGATGACCACAATTAAATGGTTATAAAGCCACTTCCAACCACTTTAACCCACTTCAAATAAAAAATTGATTCATTTTTTATTACAATCGATTTTATTAGACTACTTAAAGATAATAATAATCATAAAAATGTTTTTTAAGATCAATGACTTTCCAGGAAGTTATAAATGTAAAACGCATAGATTACTTTTTAATGTTTTTACCGTTTCTCATTACGTCATCCTTATGACAAACTTTGTGCTCATTCATTATTTGAAAATAAACCTTATTTCCATATTTATTAGCCTGAGCCACAGGCAACGTTAACAAAGACAGTTTAGGGCGGGTAAAGTTTGTACTCAGGCTACATTCTTATTAGTAGAAACTAGATGCTCATACAAAGAAATTTTCTGTAATAAAGAACAATGCAATCTTGTTACACCCTCCTTCGTAGACGTCTACGTAAAGACATATTTTTGTATTTCAGAAAAATTTATTCTATTTCCCCATTTTTCTGAAAAAGTTAATTTTTATATAAAAGTAAAACTAAAAGTTGAAACTTTCTTTCCCACGGAAAACTTTGCTGACTTTAAACAGAAATAATTGTAATAACGGTTTTAAACGAGTTATAAAAAAATCTTCTTACCTCGACATGAGTATTTTCTAACTCGTCCATTTCTTGTTTTAAAGTATCGAGTTCTCTTGCAATTTTCTTTCCTTCATTTAACTTTAATAACAACTCTTGCTTTTCTGCAATAGAGTTCTGTAGTTCTTCCTCCATTCTTTTAGTTGCATCTAAATTATTTTTCATGGTTTGTGTAAAAGCATTGTTTGAATGTTCAAGTTGCTCTTTAACTTTTTTGTATTGAATACGTAAACGACCAGCATCCTTTTCGGCTTCTTGTTCTTTTGCTTTACTTTTATTTAGCTGAGTCATTAAATTTTTCTTTTCGTTTTTCCATGAGGAGACAATGATTGATAAACTTTTATCGACAGTGTCACTACGATTTCTACCAAGATCAGCATCACCCGGTAATCCGATTTTTGTATTATCGGAATTTCCGTTTTCTGTATTATCTTGTAATGATTTAATATTTTCGTTTAGTTTATCTTTTTCTAATATACAAACTTTCATTTCACCTTCTAAATGAATATTATCACTTTGAACTTTATTTAACAAATTATTAACGTGTAACAAGGCTTTAACACTTCCAGCTCTAGCTTTTTCAACTTCAAATAATAAGCTATGAAGACGTACATTTTCAAGTTTTAATTTTAACGGGTCATCATTTCCATTTAATAATTTAGCTGAGTCAACCGAATCACTACCACCATCTGTAGAATCTAAAGAAGCCATATTTAAGTATTCAGGTAATTTGAATTCAATATTATCTAAGATATCTGTTCCTAATTCTTTACTTACAACTTCGTTGAAATAAACTTGTTGACATGTATCGTGTACATTAACTATTGTACCTTTTGTATTTAAAGCTTTTAGTTCGTCTGTCAGAAGTAAACATTGAGTTTCTTTATTATTATTTGTATTTTGTCCTCCGATTTTTTCCGAATTTTTTTTCGGACTTTTTTCGGAAACAGGTTGCAGTTTCGGTTTAGATGATATTGTTGAATTGCTTTCTGTTTTTTTCAATGTTTTAGTTGGTGATGTTTTTTGATTATTTCCTGTTACTAAATTTGTCGTACTTTTGTTTAGTTTTGACGTCGTTGATATAGATTTCGTCGGAGATGTCGGTGAAGTTACTAGCTTTGATAAATTTCCAACTGATTTTGATTTTAATGTAACAGGCGATTCTAAACTTATTTGTAACTCGATTGATTCACCCTGCCGTACAAGTTTATTACTACTCCCGGTCTGATCGATTATAGATCCTTTGCGATCAATTAAAAATTTAGTTTTTGGTACAAAATCCATGTCGTCTTGTTGAGTTGTAATTTCATCTGAATCATTTTTACTTGTTTTTTTATTTTTATTACCATTTTGAATCTTTTTTTTATCATCAACAATTAGATTATCAATCTGTTTATTTTTATCTTTTCTAATCTCGTTTTCAATTATATTATTATCATCATCCTCGTTTTCAATAATTGAATCATTAGCTTTTAAACTTTTTGATAAACAATTCTTAGCATATTTTGTTTTTATACTATCATTTTTTATACATGTTGAACTTAATTTTCTCTCTATAGATTTTTTGTCTTTTGTAGTATTATTAAATGACATATTATTGCTCGCTCCACTTAGTTTTTTTATATCTTTATCTAAAGGATTTTGATTATTTTTTAATTGATTTTCTTTGTTCGTTTGAATTTCTTTATCTTTAGCTGCTAATGATGTTTTTCTAGTTGTATCTTGTTGAAGACTTTTTGTTCCTCGTAAAGGAGATTTATTAAATCTACTAACCGATGATTTCCTTTCTATAAAGCTACTACTACTACTACTTGAAATATTTTTATCCGCTGTTGTTGTTATGTTTAATGATTTTCGTTCACTAATATTAACTTTTTTATTATCACAGTCTTTATTATTTACCAATGAAACCTTTTTCACATCGTCTTTCGAAGTATCTATTGATTTATTTAAAATTGTTTGATCGTTTGACTTCTTAGTATTATGTTTATCAATATTATCTTTTTTACTTATATGGTCATCCTTTTTCTTTATTTGGTCATCTTTTCTCCTTATTTGGTCATCTTTTTTCCTTATTTGCTCATTATTAGTGGGTGTAACATGACCTTTATTATTTGTTGGTGATGTTACTCCAAACGGTTTATGACAATTTTCATGACCTGTACTTTTATGACAGTTTTCATGACCAATGTTCTTACTTTGTGACGATTTTGAACTGTCATATAATGATTTAGAAACAGAATTCATAACAGCTGTTTTTATATTAGGATTAAATTTAGATTTAACTGATCGTTTCTTGCGATTATCCATCTCGAAATTATCGTTTTCGCTGTCGTAATATGTCGTTGTACTTTCGGCTAAACTCGTTAAACTTTCAGTAGCAGAGCTATAACCAGATTTAGGACTTAAACAATCGTCTAATAAAAATTCGTTACTGTCGTATCGTTTCGATAGTTTATTAATGTCTTCCGATAAATTACTTATCGCAAGATCAAAAATTCCCGAATCTAAAGTTTTATCCGAACTCGTTTCGAATCGTGTAAGCTCGTTATTGTTTTCGTCGTTTGTACTTTCGCTATCTAAACGATTTGCACGTCTTCTAACTATAGTAGATTGACTTAAACGCAAATTTAACGTTCGTTTCTCTAATCGTTTAAGAGCTTCTTCAGTTAAATGGCCGTCTTCTGATTCGGTTTCTGAATCGGACCTATCGGTTATTAGCTGGCCTCTTCGTGAACCACGTCGTTTATGTCGTCGATGTACTTTTTCGCCGTCGATTTCTGTCGGTATATCTTTTATTGGTTCTCGGGTAGTTTTTTTTTCTTCAGTAGAACTTTCCGGCTTTGAATGTCGAGTTGAACGTCTATATTCCCATGCGTCTTGAAGGGTACTGAAAGAACTCGACCTTAAACTATTTTTACTACTCTCTGAATTTTCAGATTTATTTTCGTTTGGTTTTAAATTTTTTGTTTTAGTAGTAAAATGTTGTCGTATTTTGTCGGTAGAGTTAAGATTATTTTTTATCTGTTTTATTAAGTTTTTAGTATCATTAGCTTTTTCATCAACATCAATTTTTTTTCGAGTTGTACGTAAAGTTCGAGTTGTATTAAATGAACGTGAGCGAGATACGGACGAGTTTTTGTTGTATAAGTTATTAGTAGTCGTAGTAGATACTTTTAAATTATTTTTTTTTTCTTCTTCTAATTTTTCGTCTTTCTCTTTTTTAACTTTTATTAACCGTTCACGTATTTCAAATATTTTATCGGTAACCGTATGCGTATTTAACGATCTCGTCCTTTTAACTTTACGTTCAGTTGTCGGAGATCTCTGCGGTGAAGTGTTTGCTGAGATTGACGTTCGAATACGTTTACTCCCTCCTTCGCTATCTGATCTATAACCTGCTGACGGTAAACAAAATGATGGTTCGTAACTATCGGAATATAACGGAATAAACGGATTTTTTGTTTCAGTAAAATTAGCAACGTCAGCATCTAATGGTACACTTAGTAATAATTTCTCTAAAGCTACTTTTTTACCTGTTGGACTTTGTGCTGGTTTTACTTTTTTCTTTGTATTTTCATGTTTTGTAACTTCTTTCTTAGTGTTCCCACCATTACTACTATTAGGTTTCGTATTAAACTTACTGAATCGTTTGATTAGATCTTCAGAGATATTACATCTCTTAAACACTTCCGTACTTGACATTTTTAATTAATAGCAATTAAGGATTTTAATTAACAGATAAATTAGCCCTAAAATATTCTTATATGAAGCTTTGTAGAATACTAACAACTCCTAACCAACGTCAATTGACTTCCGGTCATTATAATTTTATTATGTTTTCCGGTCATTAAATTATATCTTTTTTTTATTTCAATTGATTTTATTGATTTGGTTGATAAAATTGCAACATCATATCTAAACAAAATTGTTATTATTCTAAAGTATACAAAATTGTCATTCTTTCTCTGTTTCCTGATGACAAATTTTCAAACCGATTTCAATATAATTTATTTTGTACGTCTGTCAAAAACTCTACTCGTACTTTTTAAGATATTATTAACTTTTGTTTGTATATTTTTATCTTTTGTGTGTAATATTTTTGATAATTCTACCACTCTGGTTGATTTTGATTCCACTAAATTATAAATTTTCCATAAGATATTTGTCGTATTTTTGTCGTATTTTTGTCGTAGATACGTCTTGTCTTTTGTAGTTCGTGTATATGCATATATGTTTATTTGTTTGTTTGGCCTAAAAATAGAAAGAAAAAAGAAAATGATTTAGAATTTTTTCAATGTAGGAATTTCACATTAGCTTTTAAAACTGGTTATTTGGTTATACTCCTGAAAGTGAGGTACTAGTCTCAATATTTTTGGTAAATTTGCTGAAATATACTATACTAAATACTAAAATGGGGTAAGGTGGGAGATGGATCTCCCAATATCTCTAAATAAAAGTTTGCAAAATAAACTATTGTAAACAGGACCGTACCGTAGCAGTCGCGTTGGGGGGTGTGGGGTATAGAATAAAGTAATTCTATTGTAAAAGCTTGGTAAAAAGAATGTTATACCACCTTCCCAACGAGGATATCCTATCTACTATAGGAGGGGCATATAATTATCTTGATGTAAGTGGCTTTCCTAATATCAAGTGATAATATAGATATTTAAAATCTGCATGCCATACACGTGTATTTACACCACGTTTTTAGATGTTTAGATAAGATAACAACTTGGATACACATGCTTCTTTTCTTTTACAAGTTAAGAACAAAACTTCAATGAAAAGTAAGTTATTGGCAACAGCAACCTCGTTTCCAGAATTAGTTTTTTACTTAAGCTGTGAGCGAGGTTGTGGAAACAGATAAAGTTTGAAGTAAACAAAGAAACCACGCCAAGTATCAATATTGCATATAGTGAAGCTTAATTGCTTCTATATTTACCGAAACTCACAAAAAAAATATACCAAAAATACAGAATATTCATAATTCTCATATAAAAATAATATGTTTTACATCCAGTTTGACTGACCAGTAACTTACGTGTTTGGCTCTATCTCTTTTAATATGCTAAGATAAATAAATTAAAGTTCAAAAATATTATATTTTTTCTGAAAGGATGTTGAGTCAAATTGTTTCCAGGAAAAAGTATTCACAAAATAGAGATTAAATTTGAAAACATCACCAGCTAGATAGAACCTTTTACTTAAATTATTTTTATATCATAAGGAAGGTCGTTATTTAAAACACCACTACAAAAAGAACCTGGTTGACATTTTGAAAACTACGAGGAAATGTTTTTATTGAGAGTTTTTTATTTGGAGAAACAAAAACAAGTTAGAGCATTGTTTGACATTTGCGGTATCATATTTTGTGGATTTATTTCGTTGGTTTAATGTTTTAATTGGAAAGGTTTGACAAAAGTTAAAAAGTTAAATAACAACAATAACAAACAAACAAAACAATGACCCAACAAAACAATGACCCAACCTCCAAAACAATGACCCAACCTCCAAAACAATGACCCAAAAATCATCGCTCTTAACATTCCAATTCTAACCCTTAATTATTTAAAATTTATTTGAATATAAATAAAATTGTCACGAAATGCTATTTAATTAGAGTTATAATAAAGTTATTTATGAAAGAAAGTGTTTTTTGTATTTCCCAAGTGATGAAAACTTTGTTACCCTAAGATAAGATTAAGGAAGAATATCCCCTTTATATACCCCTCCCTATATGTTCTTACAACGAGTTAAAGCGGAATTTTTCTT
This sequence comes from Sarsia tubulosa, assembly GCA_036873855.1. Lineage (NCBI taxonomy): Eukaryota > Metazoa > Cnidaria > Hydrozoa > Anthoathecata > Corynidae > Sarsia > Sarsia tubulosa. The sequence goes on from JAYJMI010017787.1 coordinate 19,197, forward strand.
ACTTTTAAAGCAAAATATGATAAGCCAAAGTGTTCTCAATTTATCAATGTGCAAGGAAACGTGTGGCATAGAAACGAGGTTGTTACAGAATTGAATCTAGTATTGCAAAGTTATTCAATATGTTGCTAAATATATGTACAATCTGTTAACACCTTTTTTAGTCAAAATATAAAAATAACTTTTGTTTTTGTGTACTTTCAAAAGATTATTTTAAACAATTTATTTAAATCTTGTTTGTTATTCTATGTTGTCTATATCAACAAATCCACGCTTTTACACTTCAGGCTTCAGCAAAGATATTACAACATTTTAAATTCCTTTTTGTAGGAATTTTTGGCACTTCGTTATTTTTTTCTTTCTAATTACCACAGTGACTCAAGTTCACGTCTTTCTAAAAATAGGTTTTTAATTTCCTTATATGATAAAGGTATGCCCATATTTGTTCCTTAAGTGTTCATAAATGGTTGGTAGTAACAGGAAGGAAAGGAATTATAGTTTAGGTGTATTTGACCGAAGAGTTATATATTATAACTCTTTGGTTTGGCAAAGTTTTTTTACGTCGTCATTTATCATTGAGCAAAACAGAAAACTGAAAGAATATCGAAACGCCTTTTGAAGTCCTAGGCTAAGTCTAGTCTAATATACAATATATCATTCCAGCATGGGTCTTTATAACCTCTTCGGGTGTAATGGCTTGCATCTGTTATCTAGCAACTTAGAGGCTGAAATGCGGAACTGAGCGAGTTCGAGTCCGCTCCGGTATCCTCAGAACCGCAGTCAGTGATAGTTGTCTGTTGAGCTAGTTCAAACTTAAAAACTGAACTTAGTGGCTCAAATGGGAGCCCTAAATACTTTAGAACCCGTAGGTATCACCGGCCTTGGTCCCTTCTAGAAATACGGTCTGAAACTGTACGTCACCCCTGCCTCGTTGGTCAACTAAGTAATACATCAAAACTTCCTTACTTACTTCCTTGAAAAAATTTAAGCAATAAAGTAAAATATAGACAGAAACATATGTACTCCGATAAAGACATTTTAAACAACAACAAAATTATGTTTATGTATATTTTACAAAACCATTTCATTTACTTTGAGTTTTTCCTTGTGGAATAATATCTTCCTTAAGTTGGTTGGTTTCTCCTAGTGGAGTGGGCTTTGATAGTCCTATATATTGAATCAAATAAATCCAAAAGGTGACTAAATGAACACAACAAAAATCAAAACAAAAACGACAAATTACGTAAGAGGTTTAAATTGAAGTAATTAACAAATGAAACAAACAAGGAAATTATGCCAATCATTAAAAAATATTGCATTTAATGAAGTTAAATTGCTTTGATCTTTACCGCTGTTACCAATGTGTTTGACGCCATTTTGTAGTGTAGCGAGTGCAAAAAACATATCTTTAACTTATTTACAGAAAAGTTATTTGAGTTATATTATTGTAGACAGGTATTAAGTTTTATTGGTATTCATCCTGAGGCTAAAGTAACTCTTTGAATCAGGCTAGAATTGAACTTCACACAATTTCCTTCCCAGTCTCTATTCTTTCACAAATTGTCTTTCTAAATAAACATCAAATTAAAATAGGACAAAAGACCTCTGCGCCGGTTAAAAATGAAACTGTTTATACTGGCTTTGGACGAAAATCACTTTATAGATTTTATAGAGACTAATAGATTAATAGATTTAGTCATTTATTTATAAGTTTGATTCTAGTTATACCCGAATAACCCTTTAACCGTTGTTTTGCGAAACCTTGAAATCTTATCCAAGCGGTACCAAATCGCTTCACCAGTATACTGGTAATCTGCGAATGAAGTTTAATGTACTAATTCTTACATGTCAATTTGAATAAGGAGGGAATTAATTTTGAATTTTAATAAAAATTTATTAATTTGCGAGTTAGTTAGTAATAATAGGAAATGATTAAGAACAATAATCGAAATTAAATTGAGGTATTTGATTTATCACTCTATAAATTGATTATAAATTTACTTAAAAATAACTGATATTGTTACACTTTTAACCGTAAGTTGGGTTTTGGCAGAACTATTGTGGAATATGCTAAATGTAGAATACCCTAAAAAATAATCGAAATTAGATTGCGTTTTTGATTCAATACAGTTACTTAAAATTAACTTAAATTGTTTAAATATAGTTCAAATAGATTTTTAATTCATAGTTTTAACCATAAATTGATTTTTCAAATTAAACTTTGGCAGTCCCATATTGTAGAATATGCCAAATCTCTGCTATGTTGACAGTATAATAAATATCGTATGTTTATTATCTGCCCGGTTTGTCAAGCAAAAACTGCTAAAAGTAATCTTTGCTAAATGGTGTTATAATGAAAACAAATTTCTTAAACATTCTTTCTAAGTAATATGGTTTATTTTTGATTATTGAGTCACTGAAGAAGCTGACAAAACGTCAGCGAAAACTTTTTGACAAAAAACGATTTATACGTGTAAAAGCAAATGTAAAAATATTATGACAAAATTGAAACTAAACAGAATAAAACTTAGTCGTTTTGCTTAGGAAAAAATCACTTTTATAATAATAGTTTATTTTTGAATTTTCGTAAAAGTAAAAACAAAATAAAAAGAAAGACATTTGTAGTTTGCTTTGCTGTTAACCCGTGATCACGTGATCAACTCTTTAATCTAAAATAAATCAAAACAATTGGCCACTTTAAGAATATATCAAAAGAAAACATGAAAGAACTATAAATTATTTAATTCAAAACATAGCTAGACAATGGTATTTAGACGAGTAATTTGAACATCCGGACAGTGAGTAGGCATATAATGCAAGATAATGAGGACCTTGTTATACTAAAAATAGTTTATAGTTTATACGGGAATAGACCTGGCTACTATGTCTATAGAATTTCGTCAGCCAGAACTTTAGGAATGACATATAATAGCTGGTTTTTATTTGCAAGAAATTGTGTTGCGTGCTGGGAGAGCTTTTTCATCGATTTCTTATGTTTTATTTGAATACCCAGTAGAATTTACTCCAGAAGAATATTATTTTTTTTGTACATGGAAATTTTAGTGTACAACCATTTCTTTTTGATAAAATCTTGCGATCCACTGTATTTGTTCAGCTGCTTTGAATTGGTATTGACCCTACATATTTGGAGAAAGTTTCTACAAAAATAATGCCGGAGCCTTCACAGCAGCTAGGTATATGTTATTCATAGATAAACTCTGTCATCAAATTATATGAATACCAATATCAATGATGATGGAAAACAAACAAGCATAGAACTCTTATTTTAAGGAAGTTTTAATCGAAAAATGATAGCTTAAAAAATGCCATTACTAATCATATAGTGAGACTGTAATTACTAAGCGAGACAATAACAATATCTAATCAGTACACCAATCATATGCATATTATTTAATCGCCAAACCTATCAAATGAATAGTATTTAATCTCTAAACTCTAAGTGTTATCAAATAGTCAATTTGCCATCATTTCCGTTCAATATATATCAAGTCAATCATATTTGATGAAAAACAAATACGACATTTTCATCAATATTTTTCTTTGTGTTTTAATAGTCTCTGATTACTCATGCCGCCATAATGAAGGTCATAGGTTATAAATCTTTTAAGAAAGGAGTACTTGAAATACTTTCAAATTTAATCTGAAATTAATCTTCTTATGTTGAAGAGTCATAGTAAGTCTGTTTTTTCTTCTGTTTTGGAAAACCAATTTCAAACCTAAGTAATTGTACTGTCCCCTTCCATGATATTTGTTTAAATAATTTAATTAGAAAGTTTGAATATTTTTTATATTAGCGAACAAAAGCAAACTGTTTTTATATAATCTTTAATATTCAGTTTTAATGGCTTAGTAAAAAACATGAAACCTGCTGGAGAAAAGTATGAAAAACTGACAATAGGTTTTTATCATGATAAAGATAAAAAAATCTTTAAAAAAAAAAACCCTTTTTAAGACTTTAGCAACCGATATTGTAAGGCACCATGGAGACTGATAAAAATAAATATGTATTATTTATTATTTTCCTAAAGTTTTATTAGTTTTAAATTTTTGGAAGAAATTATAGAAGAACGTGTTAGTTTGCATGTTTGCTAGTTTTACCTCTTCCACCATGAGACACAATATTTTTTATATTTGTTCTACTATTTGGTCTAATTTCTAAACTGTATAAAGATTTTAATCTGATGCAAAAACTATGATTACTTAATACTTAATTACTTATTTACTTTGACTTGCCTTAGTTCTAGTTGGCTGGTATAATAAACTTGATATCAAAAAATGAACCAAAGATGATTTTTGTTTTTCTTATTAAAGGTTAAAGGTACATTACCGCGAATTTTTGTCATGCTCTTGTATTAACAATCAACTAATTTTAGGACATGAACTGAAAACTCCATCAAAAAATTCAATCTTATTCAAAAGTTATGCGATCCGCAAATCTTATATTTGAGCATATTTGAGCATACTTTATAAATTATAATTAAGAAGAA
>JAYJMI010017788.1:0-12749 GCA_036873855.1 Sarsia tubulosa
TATGGCTATAAATTAATTAGCCAAATTTTATATCTCTAATCTAAAATTATGGTTGGATCATAATTTGAAAATTTCAGTTTTCATATAAAAGCATTGTAGTAATGTAGCTAAATTTAAAAAGGTATAAAATACTGACCAGGAATTTACTGGCTAGAATTAAAAATGTTAATAACTTTCTCAAATTTGATGCAATTGACCTGAAAATTGGTACACATATAGTAATCACTAATCTGCATCTCCAGAAAAGAATTTTTTTTAAAAAAAATTACCCAAAAGCCTAACATTTTGAATTTACTGCTTTAAGAAAAATGAAATATGACCTCTTTTTAAATGTAAATATTTTTCTTACTTCAGATATGTCTGAGCTAATTTTTCTTTTGTTTTAAAGACGAAAGGACAAGCTTTCCAACCATATATCATACTTAAAAAGTTTGCAACTCCTATATTTTTTTATTTTTTCCGAAAATGTCCAAAATTTCAGTTTCGTTGAATTTAAAATTCAAAATGGTATCCTTTGCAATTATTTTTTTTTAATTTTTTTTTTCTGGATAATGTAAATTGTTGATTTCTATAAGTGTGCCAATTTTCAAGTCAATATCTATTTTGTACAAGTTATCAACATTTTAAATTCTGGTCTGTAAATTACTGGTCAGTATTTTGTACTTTTTATATTTGAGCATTATTCTGGGACCGCTTGTATAGGAACCCTAAGATATTCAGGATATGATCCACCCATCATGTTTTATAAGTGGTATAAATTTTGACTGATTTCTTTGACCCCCATTATTCCAGTTTACATGGGATGCTTCTGATTCTTAGGTGCATATGCTCTTGGATTCGATTGAAGTGGATTCGATTATTGCAGAACGATAAAAGTTTATAATAAATATGAGAATACATTCATTAGAAGCAGCTGCAATTAAAAGCTTTTTAAATAAACAATGCTTTTATTTCATTGAAAATACTTGTTTGGAAAATATTTTTTAGGACTCCTGGCTTCGCCGACAGGAGTCCTAAAATTCAGGCTTTTCCGTCTGTACTTACGGAACTCATTTATCTCAGGAACCATTCCTCAGTTTTCTCTGATTTTTAGCTTGATTGAAGTTAAAGGGTCATAAATGTAGAAAAGTGAATTAGGAATTGGCTCATTATTTTTTTCTGATTTTTTGCATGGTGATAGGCATTCATAATGGATAAAAACTGACGAAGCCCGATTTTTCTCAAAAATTCTTGTTTTTCCAAAGTTGGGGAAAATGGGGTGAATTTGGGCCCTAAATAGACATTTTGCCTTGTATCTCAAGATCCGTTGATCAGATTTTTTTAATTTTTTGTATATAGTTAGAGACAAGTATGGATGAAGTATTAATTGACGTAGTAAGTGTCATGATTCAGAAAATTCTTGTTTCATGTAACTGGGGTCAAAAGGTCAAATTTTATTACCTGATCTGTGTAGCTCTGAAACCGTTTATCCGTTTTCTCTGATTATTTGCATGAAGTTAAAGTGTTATGAATGAAAAAAAGTGATCAGTCAGATTTTTTAGGGAAATTCTCGTTTCTATAGAAACAGAGTCAAAAGGTCAAATTTGCCCAAAATTGGTCTTTGTTAAATACATCTCAAGATCTTCAGATTTTCAGTTCATCAGATTTTTTTGATTTTTTGTACAAAGTTAAAGACAAGTATAAGGTATAAACTGATATAAGCCTCATGATTTGGTAAATTCTTGTTTGCGCGTAACTGGGGTCAAAAGGTCAAAATTTACTACGTAACCCAGCTATCTTTGGAATCGTTCATCAGTTTTCTCTGATTTTTTGTATGAAGTTAAAGGGTAATGAATGATGAAAAGTGAAGGAGCCTGATTTTTTAGAATTTTTTTTGTTTCCATTGAAATAGGGTCAATATGTCAAATTTGGTAATTCTTATAATTGACATTTTCTTTCATAGTTTTAAAAAAGATATTTTACCGGGAGTCCACTGGTAATCCATCCCTTTTGTTTGTTTTTTTGTACAAAGTTAGAGACAAGTCAAAGTGTCATGATTCCGAAAAATTCTTGTTTGCACATTACTGGGGTCAAAAGGTCAAAATTTATATGTAACCCACCTATCTCGATTTATGAAAAGTGAAAGAGCCTGGTTTGGGCCGAAATTCATATATTTCCAGATATCTCAAGATCCTTTCATCAAATTTTTTAAAATTTTTGTACAAATTATGATAGGTATAAAGGTATAAATTGACATAGATGCTGAAATTCTGCTTTGCGCTTAACCAGGTTCAAAAGATCAAAATTTGTTACGTAACCCAGCTATCTCTGGAGCCATTTATCAATTTTGTCTGATTTTTTGCATGAAGTTAAATTGTCCTTGGTTCTGCGTCAAAAAGTCAAATTTGAGAAAACATTATACTGGGAGTGCACTGGTAATCCATCCCTTGTTGCTATTATAAGTGTTATACTGAGTACTAATAAATTGAACTGAACTCAATACCCAATACTTTTTGTAACTTTGATTCCAAATAGATGTTTTTGTAGTAACTAGAGTAGTTTGTTCTTTCAATTGTCTTTAGTTTATAAGTCAGTCATTTTGTTCTGTTCGGAAGATTTTTCAAAGAAAAACGTCAACTTTAATTTCTTCTTATTTTACTCTTTAAATTCAGCTGTTTAGGTGTCATAAGTCACAAGTTTTTAGAATACTATTATGATTTGGGACTCATGAGTTGAATTGTTCCACTCTATGACTTTTCATCAAAAAAATTCTTCAACATAAGTTTTAAATTTTAATGTTTGTTTTTTCCTTTTAGATAATGATATCAAGTTTTGTCCATTTGTTTTTCCAACTATATCATCAATTAAAATGTTATGTAAGTTACTTGGTTGGGAATGGACGTACAACGAACTAATAGTGGTCGAAATATGGGATAAACTTGAAGCTTGGTCGAAGAATGATGACGTCGATGATAACACAGTAGTTGTTTTAATGACTCTATTAGGTAGGTTGGGTTATTACTTATTACATAAAACAACTATTAGTCTTCCCCTCTTGTCGTATAAGCCACACAATATTTGAGACTAAATATAACTAAATACACACACAAAATGTTTATGGAAGTTTGTGAGACCATTTCAGGGTAGTGTTGAGACAAAAGCAGTAGTATCAAAGATAGCAATGTATATTGCATTCAAAGCATGTTTTGTTGCTATGTAGGGGTTGGAAACTAATTTTGTTGATATACACATAATATACCGCATAAAAAGATAAAGTATTAATAATGTTTAAAATAACTCATAATTATGGTAGTATAAAACTATAAAAAAGTATTATAAGCAACGATACATGGTACAGCCAATAGAAAAGCTCAAATATGTATTGTTTTTTTGCTTTTTATTATATTCTTAGTTATCTAGGAGAGCTGAATATTCATCACTTTTATAAAACAAATTTTTATTTTGAAATTATTTTAAGAATTATAATCATTAAAATTGCCACTTGCTCCAAACATTTTATCCATACTGTATTATATTTATTTATAAATTGTTATTTTTACAGGACATCTATGTCAAGTCGGTTTGTCATGTGACTTCAATGATTATAAAGAAATGTATGGTTTTCTTGTGAACTTTCTAACTGAGACTTCTAAAGACATAACAGGTATGCAAATAATTATGGTTTCATTAAGTTACTAGGAGTATTAAAGTTAGTTTACCCCATAATACAATAATAGTTTAATACGTTGATGTTAATATCACCCGTAGAAATAAGACAGATAACAGAAATATTGTTCTCTAAAATTATTATAAAAGTTGTCATAAATACTCTTTGCGACATGATTCAGATATTGACTCCTGAAAAAAATCGACTAAGTTCTTGTAAGAAAGTTTATTTTCTATGGAATAATTTCTAAAATATAGCAAATTACAGAAAATCTCGTTCTTATAATAGTAAATGAGTAGAAATTGAATATAGGGGAAAAAGGTGAATAGCATAAAATTATGAGATTAGATTGTTTTTTCTTTGTTTTAGCTTCACCTACTGTCCATATATCAATATTGAACACACTATTAGATATCGCACCACAATGTATGATGTGTAGTTTCACTGCACTTCTACAACAACATATACAGTTTGCAGAACGTAAAAACATCAACATTCCAGTTCGTTTAAAAGAAAAGTTTCAAGAACTACAGCAACACAACTAAGGAGCACTATGAACAAAAAACAAAGAGTTATTCGGAATATTATAATTTTAAAACAACTCATGGTCTTTCACATTATAATAGCAAAATTGTGATGCAGGTTACTTAACAGTTCTAGTTTGGAGTATATTTGTTTTGATGCTTTGTGAACGATGTTAATAATCAAGAAAGATTAAAAATCCCCATTTTAAAAATAAAGGAAATCAGTATAATTGTTCAGTTAATTGATGAAATATAACCTTTCTGCCCAACCAACTATTTTTATGTTGCCAGTTTCAGTATTTGTTTTCTAAAAATCCATTCTTTGAATTGAAGTAGTTTTCTATAAATATATTCAATCTTTGAAGTTTTTAAAAGATTTATTTGTATTTAGTGAGTTTTATAACAACATACAGTATGGCATGTTTCATGAAAGTTGGTGCTTCTAGTTAGTTGCATTCATTTTCTATGCTTTTTTTCAATTTTTATTTTTGTTAATTTTGTGTTTTTAACGTATTTATTTATTTTATTGAATGACACTTGAAAGAAAACTTTAACAAAGTTATCAAGTTTTTTAAAAACAAGACTGGGAACTAGCATAATATTCCGAGAATTGTTGTTTTGATGAGAAGAAATTCGCTAGAACAACTTATCTTGCGAATGTGCATAGACCCTAGAAAAACCCGTTTTTCGTAAAGGGTCTATATCGTAGGCTACATTTTTTCTATCACGAAATATATTTTTCAATATGCCCCTTTTCCTCTACAGGTCAATTTTTCCTGTTCCTATTTTTCATTGATTTAAGATCGCAAAAATGAAAATCATTTTTTTCTAGTCAATAACTTCAAAAACGTCTAAATATTTTTCAATATGCCCCTTTTCCTCTACAAGCCAATTTTCCCTGTTCCTATATCTTTTTTTTAAAAAAATTCATTGTTGTATTAAAAATATCTTTTCAAGGTTTTTGATTAAACGATGACAACAACATTTTTGTTTACTTCTATAAAATGATGACGTAATTTTACTCTTAATTATATTACATATTACATATTGCTTAGAATTTATTTTTAAATTAAAATGAAAATAAAAAAAAAAAATTTTCAATTTTAAAATATCCTTAGTTTTTTCTTTTTTTTTGTGGTGTCAATACGTTTTTCTTTCCCGTTTCTCCCCCTTTTACTTTCCATGTTGTAAAGTATTTAAAATTCATTGTTGTATAAACAATATAAAAAGAGGACCATCTTTTCAACTAACATTAAAATTAGCTTCACACTTTCTATTTTTAAGTTTGATTTTAATTCATAAAAAATCCTATTTGCAAACGGCTTCATGATTTCACTTGTGGTGATTGTTTGTATGGCCAAATTAATAGAATAAAATAATTATCTGTTTAAAAAATATATTTTCTCATAATTCAAAATCCAATGAACTTGTGACCGTTATAAAGTGTTAATACTTTTCACCTCTGTTAAAACAAATAATTGAAAACGCAGATTTTGTTTCCATTATCCGACACCTCTTCTAAAAGCAGATAAGAAAAATGAGAAAAAATATTTAGAGTTAAAAATAACACATTCAGCTTATTGAATACTGATGATTAGTTTGATTATCTGAACAGAATTTACAATAGAAATGAATAAAGTTAATTCATTGTTGTTGTTTTCATATATAGGCCGGATATATAGGCCACTTTCTTGATTCAAGTTTTGTCATTTTGAAGTTTAATATATATATTTACAGTATTTCACTCAATCTGTTTTATTTTAAACTCTGTGATTATGTCATTTTTGTCGGTATTTTTATATGGAATCTTGTCAAATGCTTAATAAATTAAAACAGCAATATGTTTGATTCAATCTTGATGCAATCAATTTATAAAACGAAAAACAAAATAAAAGAACCATGGGGAAAATATTTGTAACATATTTTTTTATAGCAACTAGACAATTCAATTTATACTTTCTTTTTTGTTGATGTTACATAAAACGTTTTTTAAATTAATCTAAAACATTTAGGATTAGATTGATTTTTAAAAATAAAGTAGATAACTTGTATTGAAAATATTTTTATTCTTTAACACTAAATGTTTTTGCCCAATGTGAATATAATTTATTGGAGGTATTGATATTGTAAATTTATTTATCAACTAGCATAACTTATGATATTTTTGTAGCAACCTATATTACTTAAGCTAGTTGCCAGTATAGCCAATGATTTTTTTTCATAGAAACCACATCCACAAAATCTTTGATTTTTCACCAGAACTACTGGCTATTTAATAAAAGTTAACTCATTTATATAACTCTGTTAAATAGGATAAGAAAAATATAAACTGTTCTAGACCTACAGTTTTTCATATTATAACTACATGTGCTTGTTTCCATCTAGATCTAATAAAACAAACATGGCAGACTTAGATAGCAAACTACTCGGTGAAACAAATGTGAATTATGCTTCTGATTCTGACGAAGAAGACGCAAAAGCAGCCAATAATCCTACAAATGAAACAGAATATGAAGAAGTTGTGAACGGACCAAAAACTGGACCTAAAGGGGTATTAGCAGATTATCGTCGATTTAAAGAAAATAAAAAAATTGAAGATGAAGAAGCTTTGAGACACAAAATAGCGGTACATAAAAAATACGCCTTCACCGCTGACCCTGATAAACATGCAGATGCGACCGACGACTTTGAGGATGATGATGAATTTTTACGACAATATCACGAAAAACGTTTAGCTCAAATGAAGCGTGAAATGCAAGCAAAAGTAAATCATGATTTACCTAAATATTCTGAATGTTTCTCATTAACCGGTAGCGAGTTACTCGACACAATTGAAAATGAAAATCGTAAAGTTATTCTTGTTGTACACCTGTATGATGCGAATATGAAGAATTGTAAACAGATGAATAAATGTTTCGATTGCTTAGCTCAGCAATATCCTTACGTGAAATTCTGTAAAGTTCTTGCTTCTTCTGCAGGTTTGAGTTTAAAGTTTAAAGCGAAAGCCTTACCCACAATTCAAGTGTACAAAGAAGGAGTGCTGATTGGAAACTTTATCAAAATGATGGACAAACTTGACAATGAATTTTATGCTGCTGATGTAGAAAACTTTTTAATCGATTCAGATATTTTGACCTCAGGAACAAATTTCGCTGATGATTTGGTAGATAGTGACTGTGAACTAGATTAAAGCAAGTTACTGATTTTTCGAATTTACACAAAATAGTTCTAAACTATTGATAAAATAAACTCGATGCATATTCATGTAGAATTATTAATAACGTTATAATTATTTGACAACATTATATATGATTTTAATTGCAGTAAAAAAACACGTCATGTAATTATCTACGCACCAAAAGATTTTCGTAGTTTTATTAGTACAAATACGTTGCTTATTTTGAATTCATATATACCGCATGCTTATTGAGGTTAAATAGATAAAGGTACAATTCCACTAGATGATTTTTATGGTGCGTTTGAGGTGATAACTAATAAAAACAAGACAGTCTATCGGAAGAAACGTTTGCATATTATGGGCTAGTGGGGCTAGAGGCTTTAGAATTCACAAAATAATTTTAAAAACTATTCTGGGAACTAGGTTGCGACATTTGAAATACCCCAATTTAACGCCTAAGTAAAAGTAATAAACAAGTAAAACCAACCTTATGTTTTCCAGCAAAACTTTTCATCAGAAAGCTAAGTAACCTTTGCAAACTAAAGCGCAGCGCAACTCAATGTATTCGTAATTCACTGAAAAACCAACCTAGTGGAAAAGTAGCTTTAATAGTGATATAATTGTAGAAAAATATAATGAACTTTTTCACATTGAAAAATAGCTTATAACGCTTATGTATATTACAAAAGTTACTTTGTATAGAAATCTGTTGAATGCCTTTTTGTAGAGTTCATTGTCCTGAATGAAAATTATGACATGTTTCGTATAACTAAATATATAGTCTCTATGTATGATGCACCATTAGTGCCTATGGTATCATGTGACACTATTTTCTATAGTTAACACATTCTTATGTCATCAAACATACTTTTAGTTGATCTTCATAATTTTATTTGAATTTCAATTGTAAAAACTTAGAAAGCTTTGGAAGATATAGCAGCTCTTTGATTCTGTCGCTTTTATTTAAAGAGAGTTACATTCCAAATGAGGTTTATTTTTTTTAAAGTTCAGTTTAAGTTTTAAAGTGTCATTAATGTGATAGCCAATTAGATGGCTTGATTTTTTAATGTTGTTTATGTTAACTTGTATTTATATTTACCATTATATAAAAAAATGTTTCTGAATTTATTGTTTCCGAGCAATTATACTAAATTGTCCTTGTTTTTATGGCACTACTCCTTTTGTTGTTTTTAAAACTTGAGGATGAAAAACTATTTGAAAGAAAAAAGTTTTCACATCAAAATGCAAAAATATAAGCATTGCTGTTAAGTTTCATAGAACGAATCCTGTCCTGAATATTTCCAGGTGATACATTTATACTGGTTTAAATTTAAACCAAAAAGTCATATTTTGTGGATATACCCTTACCTTGTTTGTTAAATTCGAATACATATTGGTATATAGGGTTTAGTTAAAACTGGGGTTTAGGTATCACTAGGGTTTAGGTATAAAATGAAATAAGAAAATAAATCTATGAGATTTATTCATCTCTAGATACAGAACCACTATGATAAAATATAGGAGTAGTTTCTACTTTAAGACGTAACATAAGTCATGAAAAACAAAAAATATTTGACAATGTTTTATAACTAAAAATTCGCTTTAATGTCTGCTATAAGTTTTTAAGAACTTTAATTTGTGAGTAACTTTTATTATATATTAGTAATTTATATTTTAGACGTTGTTTTCTATTTTTTATATATTCTTGTTTATTCAGTAGATTTGTTTGAGTAAAATTATACGTAGTTTAGTTTTTATAACTATGACATTGAAATTTATGTGCTTTAGTTATAATTTTTTTTTAAAATTTGAAATAACTTCCTCTCATTATTTCCTGGTGGTTTTTACACAGAGAAAGAGCTGTAACTTTAAAACATTTTTAAAAACGTCTAAACAGGTCTGAACTTGTAACAAAAAACGTATTCGAGCAAAATGTTCCTTAAGAAAAAAATTAATTATACTTTTCAAATTCCGTGTAGTGTAGTACGCTTTGACAAAACACAAAAACTGTTGCAATCGCCAGCTTGGCTTATCTAACTTAACAAGCTAAAACTTTTTTTAGTGATAAAGTAAGGAAAGAAAGAAAATTTTTTTTTTGTGTACCGCCTTGTAACTACAAAGTGTTGGCTACTCATATTTCGAAAGAAATGTGATTTTAAAAGTGAAACGACGTGTTCGGTTACTTTTTGTTGATAATATCAGTTTAGTATATAATTTATAACTACTATAGCACTATTTATATATTACCACTATTATATTGCAAAAAAATATGAATTTTTTTGGAATGTTTTTATGATTTTACCCTTGCTGCTTGTATAAGTGATAGTTTACTCTCTCTTATGTGTCAATTTATAGTTGCCTCTTTACCCCTTGTACAACATCCTTCTGTCACCACTCTTTATTATTTTAACCCTTTACCTTTGAACTAGTGAACCCACCATTCTCGCATTGGGTTATCCACAAGGTTTTGTACTAACACAGAAAATTAACTCAGATTTTGATAGAAAGTTTACCTTTGAGGGCTTCACGCATGAAACAACTTTTCTACACGTTTAACGATGCTGATACTAAATGTTTATCAACGCTGATACTTAAATAGGTATTCTAAAAGATAATAGTATACGCCAGTTCCAGGTCCTTTGATTTTTTCGCTGACCTACCAAGTGGTTTCTTGTGTGAAGGAAAAGTTACTAGAAAATGCTCATGCACACAAAATATAAATAGTTATATCAAAGAATAAATTATTCCTTCAAATACACATAAAATCTAAAAAAGTGTAAAAAGTTTAAATTGAAATTTGTACTAGTAATCACATGTTTTTGAGGTTGATTTGAGGTTTTGAGAATCAACCGAGGTTTTTAACAAAATTTTAGAAATCATCCCGAGCGCAGCAAGGGTGATTTCAAACTTTTGTTAAATAACTGAGTGTTAAGTTTTACTACTAGTTTTGTGCTGATGTTTATAAAAACATTCGAAATAAATATGTTCGAATTTTGTTTTTCTTTACAATGCAATCTTTTTAATCGATCTCCGGTATATTACAAGCTGAAATGAGTTTACATTAAAACCTCAGGTGTGATTACAAACAGTATCTGATTATGAGTCAAATTAATCTTATGTTTAAAAGGTCAAAAACTTTCTGAAAGAGAATATCCTTTCATGAGTGCTCCTTTGAAAATATGAGTAAATTTTATGCGTAGTTATAGGAAATGCAAAATCAATTTTTTAAACAGCTTTTTTTTGATAATTAGGAATTAATTTTCTTTTGATCTGTTCAATCACAGTAGGTATAATATTAACCGCAGCTCTGTATGGTTTAAACCTCTCTTTTGAATCTTAACTTTAAATAAAGCTTACACAAAAATGATTTCGTCTCACTAGGTTGTATCTGTTATTATAGGTCATTTTGTTGATAAACAAGTAAAAAAGTTAAACGACTTGAGTATCACAACTAGAACCAACGTTCTAATCAACGACTTGCGTATTGTTTTGTCACTGTTAATTTATTCAAAAAAAGATGTTCAATTTTTCTAGAAAGCCCTTAGAAGTTGTATAAAATGGTACGTGGCTCACTGATCATATTAGAAGGGTGCGACAAAAGTGGTAAATCAACACAATGTAAGATGTTAGTAGAATATTTGAACGAACAAAATAAACATGCTGAACTATGGAGATTTCCAGGTGAGTGATCATTTGTAGTAACTATGACAACAGCTAATCAACAGATAAACAAAGAGATTGAGACTTATTAAGCTTTCGCTATGTTCAGTCAATGCATATGACGTATATTGAAACCCTAAACCTTAACCCTGTTAGACCCTTCTTAATAATAAGCTTGACCCAAACCCTGACCCTAACCCGGAAAAAGTACTTTTTTAAGAACGTCAAATTTGCTGACGTCATTTCGAAAGTGACGTCATTCAGCATTTTGCTGGGTAAAACTACCTGAGGAGAACACGCTGTTTGAATAGTTATGTATAAATTGATAAACAGACTTTGCAGTATCATGAGATTAGAATCTTGCAGCAGTAAATAGATGAAGCTAGTTACTCGCTGCTCATATATTTCCTTTCTGTTTTTATCTTTTTTATTATCTTTGTGATATCTTCTAGAAAGATCTACCGAAATTGGGAAAGTGATTGACAGTTACATTTCAAATAAATGTGAATTGGATGACCACGCTGTGCATTTGTTATTTTCAGCAAACAGATGGGAAATGGTGTAAGTACTCATAATATATCTAGAAGATGAAACTACTCTCATTTTATTGCTAATATATCTAATAATTTTTTTAGACCACGTGATTTCCACTATGGCTTAATTTGTGTTAACTTTATTACATTTTACCTTAATTGTTTTTGATAAAAAGTTGACACATAAAAAATAATATGAACTGAGCGGAACTTACAAGGATTTGCTATTACCTTATAATTTAATCACTGAATATATAATAATAACTTATACTTATTGCTATTTCTTTTAGAGATTTAATGACAAAGAAACTGAATGCTGGTATTACGTTGATTGTTGATAGATATGCATTTTCTGGAGTTGCTTTCACATCTGCGAAGGTATTATTTACATTAGCTAATTTAGTTTGTATTGCTGGTAGAAAGAATAAATGATTTGATTGGTTGTTATATTATCTTGTTTATTATTGAAGCCAAAAAACTATTTTGTCTTAATGGTCTATTTTTCATAGTTTTTATTTGTTATGGTGACAAAATAAATATGTATGAATTTCTATCTATGAAATCTTATGTTATCAAATTTTTCTTTCAATTTTATTCAAACTCATGTAAAATCAGTATATTGAAATGTATGTATTAGTTACGAGCAGTTGGAAGTCAATAAATCTGATAAAATTCACGTTTATTCGATTCAGCCGATTTAAAGTAAAATAACTGAAGTGTCAATCTTTCATTCCACAAAGTTTTTTTGGCCAAAACAGATGAGTAAGTACCTTTCAGGTGATATGTGAGATACGTGTCTACCCATTTTAAATCAAATTTCCATCAATATTCTATTTAAAACATCTAGGTGACCTTTATTATTAACTCTCCAAATAAAAACCCTTTTTATTAAAGGGACTTGATTTAGAATGGTGCAAGACATGCGATAAAGGGCTACCCACACCTGATGCTATATTTTATATGGATATTACCATAGATGAAGCTAGTAACAGGGGAGATTTCGGTGACGAACGATACGAAGTATCGGATTTTCAAAAGGAAGTTCAGTTAAAATTCCAACAACTGCAAGATAGTACTTGGAAGGTAAGATAGTTATTATTATTATTTTATTTATTGTCATTTCATTGGTCTTAGTTAGGCTTCAATTTGGATATTTATGTCATTATTCTGCATTTTTTCTGAACAGGCTGAAACTTTCAGAAATTGTT
>JAYJMI010017899.1:0-12747 GCA_036873855.1 Sarsia tubulosa
TATTAAAAATCTTTCTGAAAAGGCGATTTTCGCTGAAATTACCTATTTGTCTAAAATATTTTGACCATGATTGTACACTGGTTGTATTTTTCCAATAAGTGCATCAATTTTGGATTTATCTGTAAACTATAGCATCATTTTTAATGCAGTGTTTTTGAAAACGATTCGATTATAACGATTAAATCTAGATAAAGACTTTATAGCTGTTGGAAATACTTCATGTTAAGGTTTGGTTTCACATATCATATAGTTGTACCTACTACTTTTTGGTAATTATTTATGTTATTAGTATTTCACTCTGGTATTTATAACTTTTCCGGTAAATTTAGAGTTAAGAGTTGAGGAGTTGGAGAGTTAAAAAAAGTGAGTTGGGGAGTTAGCAATTATTCTTGGGAGTTATTAAAAAAAAAAAATTCAATAAGAAAGTATTTTCACTAACATTTTTCAAACATTTAGACTTTATCATTAGCAACATTGTGAGAATGTTGTCTTTCCTTATTCTTTTGCAACGACCTCTCTTCTCTATTATGTAGAAAAAAATCAATGTTTCAATTTGATAAAAGCAACTTCTTTCTAAAAGGTTTACTAGAGATTAAGTTTATGTATTAAAAGAAAATCTAATGGTGGGAAGGACTTCAATTATTCATTTTAAATCCAACAAAAGTATCGTCCAAAGTCTCCAGCTATTATGTTTATTATTATCAGATTTCTATTTTCCTATAAAATACCTACTATATGTAAAATAAATCTATTATGATGTTAAATTTTTACTTTCTCAGTTTTTCTTGTTAGAAAATACAGTTGCAAGAAATACAAAGATGTGAAAAGATAGATTTGACAAATGAGCGGATCTTTGTTTTATCTTCATTTAAATTTAATGTTATCAAGAACAATGAATGCTAACACATATTTTCACTGTTTGAAAAGCTTTGAAATCTTTAAAATCTTTGAACTTAAGTGTGATTTATTTAAGGGGTCGGATCAGGGTCCTTAAATGCAAGCAGGTTAGTGTCCTTAAATGAACCTATATTTCAGTATATATTTCAAAAAGTTAACTCTAATTAGAATGGTCTAGACGCCTGTCCTGGGTTTATAAGATTCATTGCCTACCTTGGGTTTATAAGACTCTACTTCGTGCTCATTTACACGAAGACAACTACTTTAATGACATATATTAATTTGTATTTTAGATTACATGAAAAGAAAGTAAAAATAACCTACAGAACTTTATTTCCAGTAATACCACAAGGCTGTTAAAATAACAAGGGCGTTACCAAAGAAAAACATGTTTAACGCTACTTCAAATGCCACTAATTCAACCATTGTTAGTATGCCAAATGAATTTGATTGGACAGATATTATACTTTTAGTAACTTTAATCCTGATATTCATCATTGGCGTATTTGGTAACGGTCTTGTTTGTTATTATTTTAAATTTAAAGGGAGTCGAAAGTTAGCTGGTATGGAGATATTAATATTATATTTAGCATCCATCGATTTCATATCAAGTATTATTAATCCCTTGTTGTATTTCTACTGGCAAGTCACCTTTAATACTGAATGGCATTTTGGTTACGTTGGATGTAAAATCATTCCAGCTTTTGCGAAAATTTCTACCTTTATGTCATTTGGTATAATTTTAACAATCACATTAGATCGTTGTATTGTTATATGTAGTCCATTTCATATACAGATGAAGAAAAAACACTTGCAACTATGCGTGTTGTTAGTATTTATTGTATCTGTGCTATGCGAAGTTCCTGATATTTACTACCATGAGATTTACCCAGGGTACACGTGTTTAGTTGCAAATTCAGAAGACCCTGGGTTCTTATACCCAACAATAGTATTTTACATTCTTAGAGATTTATTATTTTTATTAATCTTCTTTATCTCGATATTTCTAATTCATCGCGAGCTATATAATAAAGAAACAATACTTACACTTAAAGACCAAAAAGATTTAAAAAAAACTAAAAAAATTGTTCGTATGCTGATCATCCTAGCTGTTGTTTTTATAAGTTTAGTTTACCCACGTGACATATTACATCTCACTTATATGATAGCACCGATCATTGCCCCTCCAGGTATCCCCTACAGTAAAGCTATAAGAGATATAAATGCTACATTAAAATTACTGCATATGTCGAACAGTATTTGCAATGTTTTTATATATGCTGGGTTACACACACATTTCCGACAGAAGATCATCCACATGATTAAACATTTGATATGTGGTAACCAAGGTAAACAACGGGCGTTAACACATACCACGGTATTTAGCCAAGATGATGACGATGATTGCTTTTTTGAAAAACTCTCAGTATCTGATTCGTTTAGTTTTGATGAAAATAGTCCAGAAACTTGTATTTAAATCATTGCAAGGGGGAGTTCCAGTATAGAGGTCCAAATAATGACTGAGTTCTTTAAATTTTGAATACAATATCCAAAACGTATAAAATTTGGTAGAGGTGCTAAAATTTTGATGGCAATATTCAGACATGAACGAAAGAGAGAAGTGACAGCGTTTATTAAAGAGTTACTTGTCACCAAAATGAAGATACAAAGGTACGCAAGTAGAAATAAACCGTCTCAAATCTGTACTGGCATACAGAGCCATAGGAAATGAAGTTTTAACTATAAAAATCAGCAAAATTAGCGAGAGTGTAATGAATTGATATGAATGAAGAGTACATCACATCTATATATGAAACAAGAGAAAGGTCTAAAACATTCAAGACTTGACATTCATTGGACTTGATTTGTCATTCAAGACTTTAGTCAACTACGTTTACGTATATATACAAAGCAATTATTTTCAGGCAGCTGAATGTATATGATATAAATCTTTGAAGAATTTTTAAATGCTATAAATCTTTGTACAAACTAGAAAATGCCCTAATACTACAGAAATGCTGTAGAAACGTGCATACACGAATTATCACTGATGATTATTTTATCATCAGTGGTAATTCGTGTATGCACGTTTCTGTTTGTAAATTAGGTTAAATACACTTTATCACATATACTTGGCTAAAGAAAGTTATTTATGAACGCGTTGTGTTCTTCACATATTTGCTTTTATTTTATTCTATGAAACAGTAAAATGAAATTTTGCAATCTAAGGTTATTTTTTACTTGAAGGGCAGATATGAAAGGCTATTTTTGATCCATTTGTTTGCTGACGATTTGATTCTTATCAAAACTTGTTAATATCTATAGTATCTTTGATATTATTTCTGGAGACATCGAAGATTATTGCAGTATAAGACTTTCAGAGATTACCAAATTGATAGGAATGCTATCTATTAAGCTGAAAGGTAATTGGATTATTGAAATAACAATTTGCAAGTTCATAAAGACCCAGTATTCGATGTAATGCGTGGCGTATAGTTAGTTTTGGTAAATGCTCGTATATAAAGAATGAATACTTGTAAACAAGTCTTTCAATTTCTTTTACTTTGGATAAAATCGAAACGAAAATAGCATTTGTAGATGCAATGCATTTGCATCGGGTATTGGCTCTTTAAAGAAACTGCGATATCAAAACCATATCATTATTACTTTATTTAACTTGATACAGTAATTAAATCTGACACAATAAAATTAAGAAGCAGCCAACGAAGCATTTCTTTAAAATATGTGTTCTTTTTTTAAAGGACGAAAGGAAGCTCGAAATTTCAATTTTCAAAGGAGGCTTAGTAACTGTTCTAGAACAGATGGTTTTCAAAGGAAGCGAAAATATAAAGTTAGGTAGCATAATTTCGTCTACAAAACAGATATTGTTTCAAAGATGATACTTCATTAGAAAGTTTCTCCCCAAAAAAAGGTGTTCTAAGACTATAGCTATTTTAAAGGAATAATTTATTTAGCTCTTAGTATTTCAAAGGAAGTATGAGCTGTTCTAGAACACATTACTTTTCATAGGAACCTCTGTTTTTGTTTTATAGAACACCTTGTTTTTCAAAAGGGGTTAGTTTCAAAAACATGCTAGAAAACAAAGGTTTTCAAAGGAGTGAAAGTGCTTAGAACACCATTGTTGGCTGCTTTCCAAATTAAAACCTTAACTGCTTGAAAAGGCATTTGCAAAAACATTTGAAAATCAATTTGAATTCACTAGAAAAAGCAAATTTTCTTTTGAGATTAAAAGAGTGTCTTTATACTTCAAACAGCTTATCCTTTGTAATGATGTAATTTCCATTTTTCCTACAATGTGTACATTATTTATTATTGTATAGTATAAGTTTTAGATAACATCGGGTTCGTGACTACAAGATGAAAAGGATTTGGTACATCAGAACAACTTCAGTTGAAAAGCTACTATGCTTATTTTGCAATATGTCATCAATATACAGAGCACTATATGGTGTAAAAGGAAGTCGTTTAAAACGACTTTAACTTTATCGTTATCAATCCTTTAACATCGGATAACATGTACTCAGTCTAAACATTAGATGACATGTACACAGTTTAAACTGCTTGCTTTCATCTTTTTTATCTTTTCTTATCAACGAAAGAAATGTAATCAACGAAAGCTACGTAATCAACATATTCCGTTATATTTGATTACATAATTACTTTGATTCTACAGTCTTAACTTTTTATGTCGCCTTATAAAGTAGTTGATTTTGCAAAATTGTTCAAACTCTGAAAACAGCAGTATCTTTTGTATACATAGCAATAGTTTTTGCAATCTTTCTTGATCTGTCAAAACTCTTGTTCGTGGATTATTCACGGTGATCAATAGAAATGATCAAAATCTAAAAACCTTGAATAATATGCGGGTTAAAGTTACTTTATTATGCTCCTAATTTCCATAAAATAAATTCGTATACTAACTGATTTGTAACTTTGTCACTAAGAAGTAGAAGAAACAAGGAAAAACTAAGCAAGTATTTCAATAAGCCGCCAACGATGCATTTCTTTAAAAGCTCAAAATTACACATTTCATAGGAGGCTTTAGTAATTGTTCGACAACTGATGATTTCCATGGAAGCGAAAATATAAAATGTAGAACAGTTCAGTAGGTAGCCGAAAATAACCTACAGAATAGATATTGTTTCAAAGCAGCTCCTTATTTTGACATTTTCTCACTAAAAAAGCTGTTTTAATACTAAAACTATTTCAAAGCAACAACTTATTTAGCTCTTAGATCACCTAGTATTCCAAATGTGGCTGGTTTCGAAAACATCCTAGAACTCAAAGGTTTCGCCTATTTGACTGCTTCCGTATTTCATTTTGATTTTTGCACATTATGTTTTGGCAATACTATGTGATTGCGTTTCTTTTGCATAAAAAAGTTATTTTTCGCTAGAAAAATACAAAAAACTTTACTAGGTGCATATTGTATATAAGTTATTGTTCCCATTGTATAGTTGTACTAAATGGGCTAACATTTATTTTCAAAATATACTTAACTAAAAAATACGTAATGAAAATAAAAGTTCTAACTATTTGTACAAAATAAATTTGAATGAAGACGTCAATATCAAATAAAATATAAAATCTCGCCTGAATATTGTCTTTAAACAGCGCTTATAGTCGGAAGTTTGTACTTAGAATTGTTTAAAATACTTGGAAAGCAACAATTACCAAGAAAGAACAAAAAAAAAAAGATTTTCATAAACTTTTAAGGTGTAATCAAAGACATAGAGTTAGCTTATGATGCCTGTACAAAATTAACGTGATTCAACGATTCATCAAAAGCATATAATTAAGTTTTTATTAATTTCGAAAGGAGAAACTATTGTTTCCTTTACCTAGTTCTCGATTTACTAATTGTCAAAGTTTAAATTTTGATGAAATTGTCCAGGTTCCCAACAATTAGTTTTTTGATTGAAAAGCTTTAAGACAAAATAAATTAACATTTTATTCCTTTTAAACTTTAGCAGAACAAAAACAGTTAGGAATTATTCTGGTGTCCTCAATGAATAACATCAAATATGTAATGATTAAAAATATAAATTCAGGGAGAGCTACAGAATATAAATGCATAAAAACACTGTATGACTATGATTTGCCTACTAACAGCCAAAAAATCAATTGATAAAATTCTTAATCTTTTTTACAGAAAAATTAGTGTTTTTTTAAATGCATTTACTCTTAAGAATTTAGTTAAACCATAAGAAGTATGCATACCATCCACCTTTTGTGTTTACTCATCAGTTCTAATTCAAACCCAATACACCCAATTCTCCATAGGTATTATAAATATAAATATTATCTTGGAACAATGTCATCTAAAATCAGTTTTATTTTATCTAAATCAATATTACCCCCTGAAATTACACAAACAATCTTCCCATCTGGTATTTTATTTGTTAATGCAGCCGCTACAGTAGCTCCTCCCGCACCTTCGGCTACAATATGATTTTTGGTTAATAATAGTTTAATTGCATCACAGATTTGAGGGAGAGGCATAACAATAGAATCAGTGATAAGATTACTGGCTAAATTCCACATACACGGAAACATCGATTTACCGTTCATCCCGTCAACAAAAGATTTTTGAAAATTTGCAACCTCGACAGCTTTTCCAGCTTTTAATGATTCGTATAAAGGAGCAGAAGTTTCAGCTTCACAGGCGTATATTTTTGTGTCTTCTTTTAGATGCTTCAACGCGGATGCAATACCAAGACTATGACCACCCCCTCCATAAGAACAAATTATTGTATCAACATCAGGTAGTTGCTCTACTATTTCAATACCAATCACGCCATTACCCGCCATTACATTTCTATCACAACATGGGTGTATAAATACACCATTAAAATCTTTATGTTGACCAGCTAACATGGTTCCCCACCATTCATTATACGGTACTTTTACAATGTAACCTTTGTGTTGTATGATGGAATCTAATTTCACTTGTGGTGTGCTAACAGGACATATCAACGTACATGGAATATTTAACAAGCTTGAAGCCCATGCTAATCCTTGCGCAAAGTTTCCAGCACTGGACGTGTACACACCATGTTTTCGTAGTAAACTTTGATCAGAGTTGTGCAATGCATTGTAAGCTCCTCTAACTTTAAATGATCCAACTTCTTGTAAGTTTTCAAGCTTTAAAAATATCTCTTTATTTGAATTTAGCAATGTATTAAGTTTTATAAGTGGAGTGTTTTTAATATTCTCTGGTGCAACTTCTCTTGCTTTTAATATTTCGTCATATGGTATTGATGATAACTCACATAATCTCTCCATTTTATTTTATGTTCAAGTTTAAGTTAATCAATGATACATATGGCTCTAATAATATATTTTGTTATTTTTGTTATTTGATATCAATTAAAGGTACACTTCATATCGCTTTTATCACTAAAAACATAACTCACAGTATAAAGGTACTTTTGAACATAATTTTAAATGGAGCATTCAGTTCTTAAATTTAGTCACTAGAAAAGACTTGGTACACATTCAAATAAAATTATTTTCATGACGTCATCCTTTTGTGACGTCAAATGACGACGTCATTATTTTTTTCGAAATTTGACCAAGTTTAGGACCACTTAGGAGACTATTTTTTTTGTATAAAAAAACCTACATTTTAATCTACAAGCTATTACCTTTCTAAAACTGAAAAAATAATTTAAATAACGCTTACACAACTCAAAAGATTCAAATTTGAGTAATAGTTGGTTTTTATGAATATTTATCAAATTTAACAATATAACAAATTAACTGTGCTTTAGGTAACATATGTATAAAGTTTTATTACCCTTTCATTTTGTTTACAAATTTTAAGGGGAGTGGTCCTTTGAACGCTGCCCATCAACTCAGAGGCCCAAAAAAGCCGATACGGAATAAGTTAACTTCTTCGAGTAGTGTTTCTTCGTTTCTTTCAAATACGCTTTAATTTGCTACACAAATTTAAACCCAAATAAAACATACTATACATCAAAGCATGAAGGTATACGCTAAAGCTGGGTTAATACAAATGGACAATTACAACAAGCGCAATTTGATTAGTGAGACTTGAAGGACTTTCAAACAACTCATTTGTATGAAGATCAACGAGAACCTTTTTGTATTACATAGTTTGAAAGTTTACCTATATTTAACGGATGTTTGTACATATGATTTTACAAAGGCACAGGCATTAAAGGCACAGTAAAGGCACAGCAAAGGCGCAGTAAAGGTACCGTAAAAGCGCAATAAAAACGCAGTAAAGGGGAAAGAGTCTCTAATCATTTAAATTTGAACATAGGCACATGAACAAAGAACTTATTATAACAAATTATTCAACATTTTTTATTTGCTTAGCTGTCTGCAAATTAAAATCTAAAATATCGTTACTATTAAAGCGGATTACTTTCGTATTATCAAGATCGCTATTTATAGGAATTGTCATAAATACAAGAATTATGGATACAAAAAACTATGGAGAAACTAACGTTGTACGCATAGGTGTGGCTGTTCATACGGATAAACATTTCCTTCCTTCGTCAAAAAGAAATATTATTAGTAATATTATTTTGTACTTGTATTTTATGTCAACAATAAAAAGCTTGTGTACCTAGCCTACGAATAAGTCAGTTAGTTAGTGGGTCGAGCTTGCTCGGGATTGCATGACACGTTTTTTCCATTCGGTCCTGTCGTTCATTACGTTTGGCAATTCCTGGACTTTAAACCCGGTTTCGTCAGTAAGTTGGTTAAGGAAATTTCTTTGTGGTCGACCAGATATTTGATTGCCATGGCGTGGCTGCTTGCTACATCACTTGCTAGTTCTTTTATATTGTGCCATATGTGTCCTGTAAGTCTCAATCGTTGTTGTTTGATTGTGGAAATAATTGTTGGTATGTTTCCGTAGAGTTCTATATTTGTCATGTGATTATTCCAGGAAACATTGGGTGTTGCTCGGAGCATACGGGTGTAAGCACCATTCAACTTTTTTTTCTAGGGATGATTTTATTGTCCTTGTGGTAAACAAGAACAGACTCTACAGCTGCTGTCTGGTAGATTAGATTTACACATCTTGTTGAAGGAATTGAGTTCTTCCCATGCTTTTCCGAGCCTGATACCAACATCTCGTTTTGGGAAGGCGATGTAGTTGCCAAGGTATTTAAAACCATCAACTGGTTTGATCTTGTTTCCGCTAAGATCCTTCATATACCACCACTTTGTTCTTGATTGATACTGATGAATTCAGTCTTGGTATGATTGATTTATGGACTGACTTCACTTGTTACATCTTGAATGTTGTATAGGAGAGATGTTGCATTTTTGATGTGGTCTGCTAAAACAGCCAGATCATCTGCATAATCTACATCGGTTTTTGAAGTATTTGCACATTATTTTATTAAATAATTCAAAAAGTCAAAAACAAAATAAGTGGTAAATATAACAATAAAATTCATTTTGAGGGCGTTATCGCTAGTTGAGAAAAGCATCCCTAAAAATAACTTACTACGTCATGATATAAAGAGCAAAAAATATTTTGCTTTGACTTTTACTGAGCGTTAGATGTCAGAGATGTCAGAGGTAATGCGTACCGTGGTTTGTGTTCATAAAATAATTGGCAGCAAAATCAGGCGCAATGCATTACCTCGCTTTAAAGAAAACGTCAAACTTTAGCTAACAGATCTTATAAAAACAAACTGTGCAATGCATTACATCAGATAATGGCTCTTTAATAACGTCGTAAAAACATCTGTTTCCTATTGAAAAATAAAACTATATGTAAATATTTTATATGGATTGTTTTAATGTTTTACTTTTGATAAATTGATAGACTGTAGAGTTAAATAAACTTTTAAAAAACATATTATTTGAGAAACATTTTTTATTCTTTTTTTGCTGCTTTTAATATAACTGTAAATATGGTGGGGAAAAGAAATTTTAAATTTTTTGTAATAGGCGTAGGACTACCTCGTACTGGAACTTCTTCAACAAAAGCAGCTTTAGAGGTATTACTCCCTGGAAAATGTATGCACATGTCCGAAGTTTATAAAGGTGCTGATACTGCTATGAACGAATTGTATAATAATGACGTAACTGATGATGAATTTCGTGAATATTTTGAAAAGTATAACTATGTAGCAGGGATTGATCTTCCATTTATTATAAAATATGAACAAGCCATGAGAGTGTTTCCTGATGCTTTAGTGTTTTTAACAGTACGTGATCCAGAGGACTGGGTAAGATCTATGAAAAACACCCTTTGTAAAGTCCATGGTGATAAGTCAATTAATCGAAGATTTCCTTATTTTCTATATTTCTGGTTTTATCATGGGGCAAAAAGAGTTGATCATTATGTTATGAATAATGGTCCATTAGCAGAAGCCATCCGTTGTATACATAATGGAAGTGGAGCTGAGTATTTTAATCGATATGTAGAAGAAATGAAAGCGAAAATCCCTGATGAACGATTACTTGTGTTTAACGTTAAAGAAGGATGGAAACCTCTTTGTGATGCTTTAGGTTTACCCATACCTAACCAACCCTTTCCTAATGTTAACGATATGCAACGGTATCAAAACTATTTTATTAGAAAAAGAAAAATTATTTCATGGGGAATCTTTATAGCTGGTGTAACAACCCCTTTAATAATTGGATACGGTTTAAAACGATACTTTAAAATTGATAGCTTCGACAACATTCAAGATTATTTGCATGGATTATATCAGAGATTGTAATTTAGATTTATGTTTTATTATAAGTTACGACTTTATAGTATGTTCAAAATTGATTGAAAGTTTACCTATATTTAACGGTCCTGTCGTTCATTACGTTTGGCATTTCCTTGACTCTACACCCGGTTTCGTCAGTAAATTGGTTAAAGAAATTTATTTGTGATCGACCAGATATTTGATTACCATGGCGTGACTGCTTGCTACATCACTTGAAAGTTCTTCTATATTGTGCCATATGTGTCCTGTAAGTCTCAATCGTTGTTGTTCGATTGCGGAAATAATTGTTGGTATGTTTCCGTAGAGTTCTATATTTGTCATGTGATTATTCCAGGAAACATTGAGTGCTGCTCGGAGCATACGGGTGTAAGCACCATTCAACCTTTTTTTCGAGGGATGATGTTATTGTCCTTGTGGTGGCCCCATAAACAAGAACAGACTCTACAACTGCTGTCTGGTAGATTAGATTTACACATCTTGTTGAAGGAGTTGAATTCTTCCCATATTTTTCCGAGCCTGATATCAACATCTCGTTTTGGGAAGGCGATGTAGCTGCCAAGGTATTTGAGAAAAGCATCCCTAAAAATAGCTTACTACGTCATGATATAAAGAGCAAAACATTCGATGCAATGCATTGCGTCTGATATTGTTATATTTTGCTTTTAGACTTACTGAGCGTTAAAGCGCAAATGTCAGAGGTAATGCGTTACGTGGTTTGAGTTCATAAAATAATTAGCAACAAAATCAGACGCAATGCATTACCTCGCTTTAAAGAAAACTTCAAACTGTAGCTAACAGATATTATAAAAACAAACTGCGCAATGCATTACATCGGATAATGGCTCTTCAATAACGTTGTAATAACATCTGTTTCCTATTGAAAAATAAAACTCTATGTAAATATTTGATTTGGATTGTTTTAATGTTTTAATGTTTTACTATTGACAAATTGACAGACTGTAGAGTTAATAAACTTTTAAAAACATATTATTTGAGAAACATTTTTTTTCCTTTTTAGCTGTTTTAAGGATAGTTCTAAATATGGTGGGGAAAAGAAATTTTAAATTTTTGGTAATTGGCGTTGGACTACCTCGTACTGGAACTTCTTCAACAAAAGCAGCTTTAGAGATATTACTCTCTGGAAAATGTATGCACATGTCCGAAGTTTTTAAAGATGTTAATACTGCTATGAACGAACTGTATAATGATGACGTAACTGATGCTGAATTTCGTGAATATTTTGAAAAGTATAACTATGTTGCAGGAGTTGATAATCCATTTATTGTAAAATATAAACAAGCCATGAGAGTGTTTCCAGATGCTTTGGTGTTGTTAACAGTACGTGATCCAGAGGACTGGGTTCGATCTATGGAAAATACTATTTGTAATCTCCATGGTGATAAGTCAATACATCTAAGATTTCCTTATTTTTTATATTTCTGGATTGATCGTGGATCAAAGAGAGTTGAAGATTATGTAAAGAAAGATAGTAAGTTAGCAGAAGCCACTCGTTGTATAAATAATGGAAATGGAGTTGATTATTTCAATCGATATGTAGAAGCGATGAAAAGAAACATTCCTGCTAAACGATTACTTGTGTTTAACGTTAAAGAAGGATGGAAACCTCTTTGTGATGCTTTAGGCTTGCCCATACCTAACCAACCCTTTCCTAATGTTAACGATATGCAAAAGTTTCAAAACACTCTTATTAGAAAACGAAAAGTTGTTTCATGGGGAATCTTTATAACTGGTGTAACAGCTCCTATAATAATTGGCTATGGTTTAAAGCGATACTTTGAAATTGATTGCTTTAACAGCATTCAAGATTACTTTTATGGATTGTTTTAAAGGTTGCAACTAAGATTTGTTTGTTATTATATGTTACGATTTTATAGGTTATTTATAGTTTTTTTATGTTTACAAAGACTGGCTTAAAGAAGGTACAACCTAAAGAGATTTTGGCCAAAAAGTTAACCTATATTGAAACTTTTAGGAATGAAAGATTACTACGTCCTGAGTATCCTGTGAAAATTTGAACTATTTGTAGTTCTATGTGTAGTTTATGAACTACGTGTAGTTCTATGTGTAGTTTATGAACTACGTGTAGTTCT
Organism: Sarsia tubulosa; assembly: GCA_036873855.1. NCBI lineage: Eukaryota > Metazoa > Cnidaria > Hydrozoa > Anthoathecata > Corynidae > Sarsia > Sarsia tubulosa. Next base: position 12,740 of record JAYJMI010017899.1, read on the forward strand.
ATGTGTAG
>JAYJMI010018121.1:0-12739 GCA_036873855.1 Sarsia tubulosa
TGGTTTTTTCACCATTTACCCTTTTTGAGATATTTCGCGGGAATAAACTTTCGTGGATGACTCATTCTAAAAAAATTCGCGGAAGAAACTTTCGCGAAAAAGGCAAAAAAACCCGCGAAACCGCGAAAGTTTCTTCCCGCGAAAGTTTCTTCCTTTAAAGTATATACTTTCTGTCTAAACATTTTTTAAGGCGTTGCATCAAACTTAAAAGCAACTAGTTTAGAAATTAATAATTCATGAATTTCAATCAAATGCTTTAGATATATAAGTCAAGAGTACCAATGAAAAAGTATTTTTCAACTATTAGCATTAAAGGCCCAACTTCATGTGAGATCATTTTTGTGAAACCCATATTGAAATTCAGTATGGTGAACGAGTAGCTAGAACATAAACCCAACTGGTAAGTTTCACTTCCTGGCATTTAGCAGATCATAAGTAAAGTAGTTTCAAATTTTATAGAAAAGCTCAATGGCATCTTGACTCCTATTGTTTAGCCAATTTGAAATACAAATATCTCCAAAACTACACATAAAAAATTGCTAAAATTTTCACAGAGTACTCAGGACATAATAATTTTTCATTTCTAAAAGTTTTAACGGGATTTAATTTTTTGGCCAAATTTACTTGAAGTTGTACCTTTAATGTCTGCTGTGCACTGTAGCCTTTTTAAAAACCGCATTTAAACTTAGACAACAAACATATTAACATATCGATTCATTTGGTTATTTAAAATTCTTTCAAAGATTTTTGAAAGGTTTAATAAAATACCTACTGGCTGTTTAGTTGTCTTTATCTTGCTTAGGCCCCTTTTTGAATATAGGAGTAATGTCAGCTAGCCTAAGAGAACTCTGATATTTATTTTTAGTCAATCATTGAATACATTTCGTATATAAATTGAGAACATATATCACAAAAATATATTGAAATATGCATTGGTATGGGAATGGGGCTTACGAATAAGAGTTAGCAGGCGTATAAAAACAGTTATCAGTTAGTAATTCAAAAGACACAAAAGAACAAGCAGTGTGTTTCTTTTTCCAGACATGCATCTCCCGGCAGTATGTTTTTATTTTGTTAGTATTTAGTAGCATAAGCTGCCAACCAATAATATTTTTTTAATAAAAAAGAATGCTTAAATCACTTGGGAAATTTCAATAACTATTTTAGCTTCAAACGGACTTAATTAAATGAAATATTTCAGCTAAAACTTTTATTACGGTCTTTTGAGACGTACTGTATTTTAGCGTCGCACGAAGACCCTTTACTCTTAACAGCTTTCTTTACAATACTAGTAAACATCTTACCTTGAAATATTTAGCTATGAATCTATCTTTGCTTACTTATATTCACAGAGAGGTTTGTAGTCTTTGAATTCAAAAAATACTTTTTAACTGGTATTATTGATATAAAAATTGATAAAAATACATTGCTATAGAGAAAGTAATTATGTTATTATAAAAAGCATTCAATAGTATTAAAAGCTGTGTTCTTAATGATGAGTTGAAAAAACACGATTATAAAATATTTCAAATCGCAAGTAACAAAACAGATGCATCTTAGTGAGTATTAATTTTTTTGTTCAGAATATTAAGTTAACGCTTTTACATAAATCATGATAATGTTGTCCGTTTTGCACGACAAACACTCTTTTCAAATATAGACGTCAAAATAAACCAGCATTTGAAAATAGTATTCAGGCAAGGAAAGTCATATTTTTTTGACCAAACCACATTTGTAGTACTATTTCTTCTATTCTCGTCGACAAGCGAATCTTACAAAGACGCTGTGCTATAATGACAGATGATACACATGAAACTATTTTAAAACTGCAAGTTAATTTAGCTAAGTTGTCTTTTTCCCTTATGTGGGTTTGCAATACTATAAACAGCGATAGTTTTTTGTCTTTTATAACTATTCTGTTTGTATTTGATTCTTTATCTACCGTCAATTTTTGTATTTGTATGTATGTAATTATTTTGATCGTTTTGATCGCACAACTATGGTCTTGGTAGTTGGGTACATTTCTGCACCAGGTATCTCATTTTTCACACACTTCTTCTTCACTCCCTTGTCAACAACTAAAACACCACACTTGTCATGACCAAACTTCATCCCTATGTCGTCAGAAAGCAGCTTAACAATGCCCATTAACTTATCCAATTCCCCATCATTCTTACCGTACAACTTAAGGTCGTCCATAAACAAAAGATGATTGACCTTCTCCCTACTCTACTAAACCGAAATCCAGCATCCTTTTTTCTTAATATCATTGTCAGGGGTATCATTGCCATGACAAATAGCAATGGGGGAAAATGAATCGCCTTGAAATATTCCTCGATTGATCTCTACTTTCCCTGACTCTTTTCCGTTACTAGTTAACAAGGTTCCTCACTTTTCCATGCTATTCGTTACAAGATTTTGAATGTTGGCTGCTACCCCTGTGGTATTTAGTTTTTCTTTAATCCAGGAATGTGGAACCATGTCGTATGCTTTCTTATAATCAATCCAAGACATGTCTACATTCCCCTTCAACCTTTTAACTTCTTTCAAGATTGCCTTGTCAATGAAAAAAGTTGATCCTTGGTTCCTCTAGACTTCTTCCTCCCTCCTTTCTGTTCCTCTTGAAGGAGCTAGTTGTCCAAAAGTTGATTATATTCTCTATCTGCAAAGATACCTGAGAGCAGCTTCCACATAAGTGGCAAACAGGCGATTGGCCTATAGTTGCTAGCCTCAGTACCTTTAGCAGGATCATTTTGGATCAGCAAAGTCCTCTCAGTCACACTCCGGCATATTCCCTTCAACAATACATCTCTGGAGTGCATTGACTATTGGTTTGAACCAATAGCCTTGCACCCCATCAGGTCCAGGCGCTTTCCAATTTGTCATCTCTCTTACCCTCTTGATCACATCGTCCATCTTCACTTCAACATTAGCCATCACCTCAACTTTACCTCTCATTTCCTCCTTCACCTCATCCAACCACTCCGCTTCTTCGTTATGTTGATAGTCATTAGCCCATATACCATTCCAGAACGTTTTCGCTTCGTCCACATTTGGAGATGGGTTGTCTGCTCTTGTCTTTCCACTGAGTTCTTTGTAGACTTGGGACTGATTACTCTTGAAGAGAGTGTTTTGTCTGTGTTGCAATGTTTTCTCAGTAAAATGTTTAATTTTAACTGAGCCTTAACTGAGAACTAGTTATTAGTCACCTATACTTATTATATCCTTTTCTTGTTCAATTGAGTTAACAAAAAAACTGAAACTTTATTCCGGGACAAACTCAATACATGAAAGCGTCACCCTAAAGAAACAATTAGGGTTATACTTCCATATACTTCCAGGGTTATACTTCGTGTGTCATTCGCTAATCGTCAGTACGACAGCCTTCATCGGAATTGCGGCCCCTTTAAACCGCATATTCCTTTAGAGATTAAAAACCAGAATGAAGGTGGGGCCAGCAGTATCAAGTATAAAACTGGTCAGTCAACTTGATACCACCAAAGCTAATGACACACAATTCATACATATTCGTTGACTGGGATATGTGGGTTCGTCTCACCCAAAGATATAGAAAATATATACCCCCGTGCATATAAATTTTGACGCCACTGTCCTTTAATCCAAAACGCTACTAAGAATATACCTATTTCTTAATGAATATTTTTGAAATAGCAACTCATGTCTACTCAACATTTTTTGGCAGACACATAGCAGAGAACTCCTAACTGCATCCCGAAAATGTATTCTATCTATCAAGACTTTTACGCTGATGACAAAGTCATCAACTAATGTAGTATTTTTACATATTCTCATAATTTCTGCTGCAGTTGTCGAGTAAAACATCTTAGATGGAATATGCTGCTTTTATGAGGACGCCTTACTATAGAAAATGGAAAACTATCTCTCGTATCATATAACTTAGTTATAAATTGACCAGCAAGATGTAATGTTAAGATCTAAGAAAGTAGATTTGATATTAGTGTTTTCTTTCTTTAAAATAAGCTCTGTGAGGTAAATTTCCTGGTAATATTTTTCAAATTCCCCACCATCATTCAAGGCATTAAGGTCATCAATGAAACGAAAAATGAGATATCTCTTGAAAAGAAAAGACTTATAGGAAGAGTCAATAAAATTTAACTTTACATGTGTAAATTTTCACTGTCTTTATAGGAAATAAATATGGATATACATCAAAAAACATAACATTACATATTTTCCCGTCATGAATACTACGGATCATTATGTAGTTACTGCAGCCATTGATTTTGGTACAAGTTGCAGTGGATATGCATATTCATACCAAGATGAAAAAAAAATTCATGTTAATGCTAACTGGAAAAGTGGTTCACAATCGTTTAAAGTTCCAACAGCTATTCTGTTTGACGGTAAAAAGAAGTTCAAATCATTTGGGTACGCTGCGGAAAACGAATTTTTAGATCAAGCGGGTAGAGCTCAGGAACACGAGTATATGCTTTTTCATTATTTTAAAATGGAACTTTACAAAGAAAAAGTAATTATATAATTATTTTACTTTTTATTATAGACGGACATGAATTTAAGTAAAGAGCTATCATAGCTTAGCTGGAGGGAGTATGATTACTCACCGTTATGTCTCTTTTTTATTTTCTATTGTGTTCTTTGTTTTAGTTTTATAAATAGATGTACAGACCTTGTAGTTAAATTATGCATCATAATTATGTCGCATAACAAAATTATTTTATAATTATTCAGAAATTAAAGAAATCTTTTGTTTAAACAAATTAATGAAGAAATTTTCTTAACCCTTCATTTCAAAATCTCGAGAAATCCCGGGAACAAAAATAGAAAAAAATTAGCTCATACTTAAAACCTCTTTTGTATAAATAAAATAAAACTTAAACTTAATTTTTAATTCTAGTAAATAAACTTTGTCTTTCATGAGAACTGTTTTCTCCTAACAAGACAGTTTTACTTTGGTTTTTATAAAATAATTGATAAAAATTTGTACTTTTTAATTCCCTGTTGATAATTCTTTAATAATAGAAAGCTGTAAATCTGTTATGGCATACAGTGTTAATGGTTGTACTGGAATGTAACGCAAAGGATTTGAAAAAGATTATACTACAAGGTCTGTTCTCAGTTTTTAATTGCTTACTCCCTCTAGCTAAACTATGATAGCTCTTTGATTAAAGTTTATATATTTTATATTTGTTTTATATGTTAAACTAATCGCTTTGACTATAATAATTAAGATAACCTAAGATAACCACTTCAGTAGTACAAAAACTATGAACATTATCTTTTCGTTTAAACATTTTCTAAACGCAAGGAAGGAGAGCATGAAACAAAACAATATTTATAAAAGCTAGAGTATGTGGCTAATATTTTAATGAAAAAATAAATTTCTCACTATCACCCCTATTACACGATAATTTAAAGGTAACGTAGCGTAAATTTTCAGATTCAAAGCTTCTATCGATAACCCGTTGCTTAAAATTATCTTGTAATAGGGGTGGTATTAGGAAATATATTTTTGCACTAAACTGATGGCTAGAGACTGTAGTTAGCGTTTATGAAACTTGTTTGGTTTCATGCTCTCCTTCCTTGTGTTCAAAAAACGTAAACTTTCAGATTTAAACTTTCTATCGATAGCCCGTTGCGCAAAATTGTTGTGTAATAGTGGTGGTGGTAGGAAATCTATTCTTGCACTGCAATGTTGGCTAGCATCTTTAGTTACATTTTGAAACTTGTTTTGTTTGATGCTCTGTTTTGTTTTGTTTAAAAAAGGTTTAAACGTAAATTTTCAGATTCAAACTTTCTATCGATAAATCGTTGCAAAATAGGGGTGATAGTAGGAAATTTGTTTTTACACTAAAACTTTTACCAGAGACTCTAGTTAACGTTTATGAAGCTTGTTTTGTTTGATGCTCTCCTTCTTTGTGTTAATGTTAATATGCGCTTATGTTAATTTGTTGATGATGTACTGTAGAATTGGCTGCGGATCATAAACACATATATTAGTTATGAGGATAAATTAATGATGGAAGTTTCCATACTGTACTGTATGACAATTAACAACTTTTTAATGGTCTTTTGTTCTTGAAAGATTCCATAAAAATCCAATAATGCAATATTTTAAAGCAAAGGTAGCTTTATAAATTTATTTTCTTTAGAATGTTACTCGTAATTTACAACTAAAAGCAACCAATGGAAAGTGTATGAATGCACTTGATGTATTCTCTGCCGCTATTTCCTTTCTTAAAGATCATCTGCTTGATTCAATTAATACAGCAAGACATGATAATCGATTGACAGTCAGACAGATTCGCTGGGTATTAACAGTTCCAGCTATATGGAGCGAAACGAGTAAATCCTTCATGATAGAAGCTGCAAAAATGGTATTACTTCTATTTTTTTCTTTGTGCTTTAGCGATCATAGACCCCCGTCCCCACCAGCTTTACTTTGGTTTTATAAAATAGTTTATAAAAATTTGTACTTTTTAATTCCCTGTTGATAACTCTTTAATAATAGAAAGTCGTAAATCTATTATGGCATACAGGCTGTACTGGAATGTAACGCAAAGGGATTTGAAAAAGATTATACTACAAGGTCTGTTCTCAGTTTTTAACTGCTTACTCCCTCCAGATAAGTTATGATAACTCTTGGCTTTAAGTATGTAAGTTAGTACGTTTATTTTACTGCCATTAAAAATACAATCAACATCAACAAAAAATAAATATAGAAATGTGAAATTGCGTAATAAGTTAAAATATAAATAAAAAATCTTTAAAATCACTTGAATATAAAATCTGAAAAAAGGGAAGGCGGTGGCAGGAGGGATGACACAAAACAAGCCAAAATGCCAGATTTCTATTGCGGTCACTCCGATGGAAGATCACTCCAAAATCAAGCGAAGGGTTGATTAAATAATACCTTATTTATATACTAAAAACAAACAAATAAACAAAACAAAACAAAACAAAGCAAAACAAAAACCAAGGATACTTACAATGAAAGACTACTAGAAAAGATAAATATCTTTTTCTTTCTCCTCAAGTTCTTTAAACAAATTGCGCTTTAGAGCATGTTTAAAAGAATTTATACTTCTACTTTGTGCAGGAGCTGTGAAAAACAAAGATTTCTTTACAAATTGTTTTAACTGCCTAAGTTTTAAAAAGAGTTTCAGGTGGAAACGCTTCTGTTTTCTAGAGTTTTCTTTACAAAAACATTAATCTCATATTTATCTTTTTCAACAAGAATACAGCCTAAAAAAGATACCAATGTTGCTTAATTTCAACGTTGCCATAAAAAAGAGTCTAGTTTTTCAGACTTACCTCTATGTGCGAAAAGGATGGATTTGGTTTTGTCTTCACCAAAATGAATACATAGCTTATTGTCGACAAACCATTCACATAGATCTTTGAACTCTTCAGTTAGGACTGTTTTAATCTCTTTCACATTTTTATGTTGGAAAACAAGACAGGAATAATTTGCATCAAGAAACAAGTTACATTTGTTTATGGCCATTGGCATATCAGTAGCATAGAGTAGGAAAATTAGATAATTTGATAGTTAAACCACAAAATAGTGTCAGTCAAAAAGATTTAGGACATAGAGTTTTTTTAGTAAAACATTGCGATCAATAGTATCAAAAGCCTTTTGAAGGTCGATAAGAATCATTTTAATGACTTCTTCTTCAGATACAGGCTTAAGAGTGAAACTTGTTTCAGGAATTTTTATCACTATAGTAGTTAATTAAAGATGCTAAATCGCTTTCAGTATACCGTTTTTTTTGATACATTTATTGTTAAAAATATTGGAAAGTGATCGGAAGTGTCAGTTTTAATAATGCCTTTCTTAAAAGATTCATCAAAAAATTCTGCCGTTATTATATTGTCAATTATAGTAGCCGAGTGATCAGAGACCCGAGTAGGGCGATTGATTACAGGAATAGCACCTTTTTCAAAAATTTGGTTGTAAAAGTTTCGTATTTTTTCATTTGTATCAAATTTCAAAGCATCGATGTTAAAATCCCCTATTATGAAACTCTTTTTCTTTTCGGTTAAAGATTTGTTAATTATTTCTTGCTGTATAAATGTTCCTAAATTATCAATTTCACCTTGTTGTGGTCTATACCAGCAGCTTAAGATAATATTTTTAGATTCCTTGTTTAAAATTTCAATACTTAAAACTTCTTTATCACCATCAGAGACAGACAGATCGTTTCGAGTTCTATATGAAATATTGTTTTTGATATAAATTAGTACACCACCACTGCACTTATTTGTTTTTTTATTTACCCCACAATAGCTATATTTAGTACTTTTTTTGTCAGAAGATCAAATATATTTCGATTATCATTTCGATGCCTCGTTGTTCTTATGTTACATTTATATTTGATCCAGCCGTGAGTGTTCTTAGCTGTGTTCTTATTTTTTTGTATATAATGTTTGAGCAACGTTTGTTCTTAGCTATGTTCTTAAAGTTATTCAGTCGTTATATATATCAACTAGGGGCTCTCCAACTCATCAAAGTTCTCAAGATATGCATGGTCAGCATTGTATGATTGACAGATTTTGTTGATAACAAAGAGAAATATCACGTGATTAAAACCAATTGTTTAAATTAACAAATCATATTCGTGTATGCATGCTTGGTTCTTCATGTTGTTTACATATACATTCGAATGTTGAAATTTGAACCACGTGTACAAAATTAACAATGGAATAAGAAATGATGAGTCAAAGTTTTTCTGTCCTTATACCGTAAACCTCCGACTATAAGCCCCCCCCCCTTATATAAGCCCCCCCCTCCGGGTATAAGCACACCATAATTGGTAACACAACTTTCCGTCCGTGTATAAGCTCCCCCCCCGTATATAAGGCCCCCCATGTATAAGCCCACTAAAAAAGATAAAAATATAGAGAATATAGGGTAGAAAACATATGGTAGAATATACATGAAATTTGATGAATTGTTTGTTTATCGGTACAAAAAATAAAGTTTTTCCTAACAGTAATTCCATTCCATGTATAAGCCCCCCCCCCATGTATAAGCCCATATAAAAAGTGCTTACGAAAGTGTATAAGCCCTGGGCTTATAGTAGGAGGTTTACGGTATAAGGGAATATTTTCAAGCTGAACTCTGGCCGGATATATCAAAAAAATCAAATATAAAAAATCATATAGTTTAAATTAAAAAATATGGCCACTAATGTTTACAACTAAGTAAGATTGGTAGCTTTATGATACTTTTATTACTATTTTAATGCAAAACTTTTATTGTCAAATTTTTTGTCAAAGAGGTCAAAGAGGTGATTAATTGGAATAAAATTTTGTTTAAGTTTTATTTTTAAAAGTTTTTCAATATTGCTTTTAAAAATCATAAATTTTACTGTGACAATAAAAAAACTTAAATATTAGTTTTAAAAACTCGCAATGTTTTTAAATTTTTTATATGGAAAAATGCCCTTTTCAGTATTCTTAAGCAATAAGATTCAAAACAAAATAACTTTTTAGCATTTTCTACTCCCGCTTGAAATTTATTCAGATAAACTTTACTGTGTTCAAAACCACGTTTATAACAATAGCAATATTATAAGCCAATAAAAGTGAAGAGTTTATTTTTTGCGTAATAGCATTTTCCCAGTGCTTTCTCTGCTTTGAAAGTGATGGTTTACGAGTTTGCAATTTCTTTTTTTGATTAGATATACAAGCATAAAATACATTAAATTACAGCACATTTGGGTCAAGATAATACATTTCCTTCATACACTGATTTGATTTTTTCCCTCCATAATACAGAGAAAAGTAGAACTAAAACACGCTAAAAATAGAAAACTGTCAAAAATAAATATCTCCCCCTAGCTACTTTTTTTAATATAGAGTTTTTCTGTAATATTTTGTTATTTTCTAAATTATCAAATGTTTCTATAGTACTTACTTCTATTTTTAACATCAAAAATATCTAAATATAAGTTTCCTTGGATATTCCACTTTCATGTGGTTTAAGAATATAAGCACTAAAAATAACTCTACTTTCAAATTCAAAGCAAGAAAACAAACAAACTATTGCAGTCATCAATTATTCATGCTGTCTTATATCAATAGTCTTTAGATAAGTCGATGAACAGCGATTAACTGTTCCCTGCTACTTAAACCTTACCCTATGAAAAGAAATGTAAAAACATAGTCTATGTTATTTTCGTAGCAGGAATTTAGTTGAATAACAATCCTAACAGAGTTATCTGCCTTAAGCACATAGTTTTCAACAATCAATTATTTATGGTTTAAAGTTTATATTTCATAGAACTCACTGGGCACATAGAATCCTAGTCTTTTTTGTTACTGCTCTCGAGTTTTCTTTTTGAGAATTTAAATAACATTTTTCTCGATAATTTAGAGACCAGATATGTTTTCAACTAACAATAAAAATCAAGTTCATATTTATTTAGGTAAACAATCTTATTATAAATGACGATCACAGGATATTATTCACTTTGGATGTAACTAGGATTCTATTTGTTATTTTCATCTTAAGAATTAACTCTATTTAACTAACATTCTCGTCCCCAGAGCGTATTCTTTCACGAACGGGTATTTGAAAATCATAAGGTAAGAAGAGGAAAGAAGTCCTGGGATCGAGGTTGTTTAACTAAGAATGTTTAAAGTAAAGAGGATCGACAATAACGTAATGGTTCTTTTGTATGTTTAATCACTACTTTAAAAAACGCTACAGTAATTACTAAAAAATGATGCTGGAAGTTATTTTAGAAGCAAAAATTGGAAACAAGAAATGAAACCAAGCAAAACAAAAGTTTAAATCTAAATTATAGCAAAATATTTCATAGTAAAGGTTCTGATTGATAGAGAACATTCAATGTATAAAGTAAGCTGTCATTAAATTAGATTGATTAAGAAAATCATCTATGAGAATCAAAGCAGTCATTACGTTAAGCATCAGAACAATAGCAATGTATCCTCTTAACGAACTACATAAGTTGACATTATTTTATTAAACACACATCATTAAATTACAAAACTCAAGTATATAGCTTTCCAGTTTCTTTGTAACGTGTTTTAAGCTAAAATCCAAGTTAATCTTAACTAATTTTGATGTTATTTGGTAATAACTCCCGGTAATTATCTGGAAATTTAATGAACGAACTGAGATTTTAATCCAAAATCCATTTTTTACCTCGTTATGTTCTAGCCACATGCAAAACACTAGAAACATCTAATAAACACATCTTGAGATATAGGCCAAAATACCCATATTGACCCAAATTTGTGTTACTTACCCAAAACAAGAATTTTCGGAAATAAATACATGGGATTTTTTACGTGTCATTTTTTACCTCTCATTATGTGCTAGCATCATGCAAAAATCTAATCAACGGATCTTGAGATACAATACAAATTTTCCAAAGTTGCCTTGCTTGCCCAAAACAAGAATTTTCAGGAATAATTCGTCAGTTTTAAGCTTTTATGGATGCCTAACATCATAAAAATTCTACAAAAAATACTATTTTTGCTCTTTCCTCTTGTGCTAGCTAAACCGCGAAGTTGCTAAATCCTCGCAGAAAATGTCAATGAAAGTACTAAACTGTACTCATGCATGTGACAATGTGTAAGATTTTGGATACTGTTTCCCTGCTACTTCAAAATCTGATTTTTTTCTGTAACTGAAATCAAAACAGTAAATAACGGTTTTGAAGGTTGGTTGTAAATGGTTCAATGGGTTTTCCGATTTTCTGTGAAACTAAAGATTTGGCTAATAAAATAGTATAATAAAAGTATAAAAATTAATTTTAAATTTTTCAAATTTTGAAATTTCTAGAGTCTCAATTCCAATAAAGCTAAAAAAATATTTATGAACAAAAAAGTCCCCGGCGCTTTTATTCTTTTGTTGTTTATTTCATCAGTGTTATGATAATAATCCCTCCAAACTTTTGAAAAGTTTTACAGAGCTTTTGGTATTATGCGACCTACGACCGTTTTAAGAATTTATTATTCTCTAATTTTTAGAATTATCAAATGAAAGTAGGAAAGAGCTTGATGTCGACTTTATTACTCTGGATGAAATAATTTTCGTTGAAAACACGACTCTTCACGTTTCTATATATACGAGCTGTGTATATATCATAACAAGAAAGATTGACTGCTGGAATCCCGGTAGTAATTTTGGAACTAACTCAAAAAGGCTATGGAAGCAGTATAAGGTCCATGACAAAATGTATGTTTTAAGCACAAATGTGTCTCGCTTAATCAAAACGAAGAATTTATAGAAATATAGGAATGGTTCCATTTTGTACCTCTTACTGTGTTCTAACTTGATGCAAAAAACTAGAAAAATCTAATGAACGGATCTTGAGATACAGGGAAAAATGTCTATTTTTGGCCTAAACTTGCCTTGCTTGCCCATAACAGGAATTATCGGAAATATAGAAATAGTGTCATTTTTTTACCTATTATTATGCTCTAACATTTCGACCAAATATGCCTCCCACGCCCAAAACGAGAATTTTCAGAAATACAGGAATGGTGTCATTTTTACCTCTTATTATGCTCTAACATCATCGTGTACAAAACTAGAAAACTAGGATCTTTATCTACAGGGCAAAATGACTATTTTTGGCCAAAACTTGCCGCATTTACCCAATTTTGGGCAAACGTGAATTTTCGAAAAAAACAAGGAATCAATTACTAATGGACCCCCGAAAAAACAAAGTTTAAAAGTTAGAAAAACAATTATAAAGTT
>JAYJMI010018232.1:0-12732 GCA_036873855.1 Sarsia tubulosa
ATCTCTTTTTTCCAATTTACATTTATTTTCTTGTTTATTTTGGAAAAATAACTATTTTTTTCTTAATTATAGATCACAAGCGTTCCATTATAAGTGGTTCGATTATACAGCATGAACAAATAATAAACTTTATATTGCAAATATCCTGTTAGTAACTTTCTCAATAAAAAGATAAATAAGGAAACAATGTGTTAAATATCTCATTGCGAATGTTAGAAATAAGCCCACAGCAGTCCTTTGAATATCGGGTTTCATACGCAATATGTGTAAGAAACACTAAGTACTTGCAATTTTTTTGTCGAAAAAAAACATCATTTGAAGCTACACATAGAAAATGGCTTAAATTTTTTCTCAGATTCTTATTTTTTGATAGATCTTTCGATTTATCCCAGAAAAAAAAGGGGCAACAAAAATCCCCTAAATTTTGGTATTTAAGCATAAGTACCTTTAAGAACTGCTTTAAGATAAGAAAATAGAATAAATATTGCTGCTGATGAAAATAGCGATTTTTGATTTGGACATTACTGATATCATGCTATACAAGAGAACAAAATTTGTTGCAAAAAAATAATTTTGATTCTCAGTTACAAAGAAAGTATGAAGGAAAAACATTTTCAGATATAAATTCTTCGCGGTTTATATACGTAATTGCATGTATAAGATGACATAACCGATACTATAGTATGTATGTATACTGGTATTATTTAAAGCTTCTGAATCGGTCTAGACTATTTATTATAGTCACTGTTAAAATAAGGTTCACATAAGTTCTATCGGCGAGCTCGTTCTCCTTCAAGTCACCCTGCTATATATTGTGTGTATGCTGCACTTCTCACACTTTTACTATCCACATCGTATAAAACGTTCAACTGAAAATAAACAAGTTCTGAATTACTAATAAACCAACATTAACTAAAAGATATAATTACGGTAGAAAATTTTAATGCAACTTCCTAGTTCCATTTGAATATTGTTTGTTGAATTTCCATCCGCCCATTTAAAATATATTTTACTTTATAATATTTCCATTTTTATAATTTGATAATGTATCATATTTTGTGCAGAAAGTGTATATCAAAGATATTATTTTCAAGATCGTCGCACTGAAATAACCAATTACATGTTTATGTGTGATTATAATACTACTGATGATACAGAATAAGATCTAGATGATAATATTATTCTTACAACATTCTCTAACACGTCTTTGTGGTTTACGTCAGCCAGTTGCTTGTTGTACGCTATAAGTTCCTGTTCATCTAAGATAAATTATGTCATATTTTTAGCTCATTAACTATCATGATCGAATTACAAGTTTTATTTCAAAAACACATATAGAATTATAGAAACTCTACAAACTACAAACACGTGCGAAATAATTCAACTCATCAAAAAGGTGATTTGATAACTAAAGAATAATTGAGGAATTATATTTTTGTAGCAATTATCCAATTTTTTACTATTTGCAAGTATCTATAGCTTTTGATAGCTATTGGTCAACATTACTTTTGTTAATTGCTAAATAATATAAACATCGAGGGACTTATATATAAATTGATTCTAGATGGAAATAATTTTGCTGCAGTTTTTTTATCCACATAAAAAACGGTTCAAATAATTCCAGAGGCAAATAAATTTGCTTAAGTTTTTTCATCCAGTTACAAGCAATTTTGTTTTATTAATACTTAATACCTATTAATTTATTGTCAACCATTTCTCTGGTATAAAACGTATCGGCCAATGTTTCTTTACCGGTCATTAACGTGTTAAGATATACTTTCTGATCACCGGAAAGTTTCGTTCTTTTTTCCTCTTTATCGCCCTTGTAATGCTTCAAGGTAACATCTTTATCCAATTTGATGGTTGCTGCAGGACTTCCTGTATATATAGCCTCACCTGATAAACTAAATAAGTAATGTAAGGATAGTTAAAAATAAATACAAATAAATACAGCAGCGGTAACATTTTCATGTTGAATAATAACCCTAGGGTAGATAAAGTAATCGTTATGTTTATTATGTATTTATCTTTTGAGGAAAACTGATATTTGAAAAATGAAACTGTAAAAAAATACTTTGGGTTTATCTTTTAAAATAAATGATAGAACTTACACTTAACCCTATGTTATCTGGAACTATTCGAAAACAGTTAAGGGGGATATTAATGACCCTAAAATTCTTTATTATTACTTATGTGATCATAAAATTTTGTGCGGTAGTAGGTGGTACTACATAAGTTTTCATAATAAAAAATAATTAAAGATTTCAAAAAAGACTGATCTTTTTTATTAAAATAGTAGATTGGTGAAAATGTTAATAGAAAAGGAATCTTACTCTGTTTTTGATACTATCTGAACATACTTCTTTTCATCGTGCATTTTCATTCTAAGTTCATTAATTCTTGTACTTCCTCTGATTAATTCCCTTTCCTCTATCAACACTTTCAAATGTTTGACGATAATCTTATGTAATACCAATATCTTTAAACGTTTCAGCATCTAAACGAACAAATGGACAACCAAAATAAAAGGTAGATAAACTTTATATTAATGACTTTATCTAAAGTTTTTGGTAGAAGTTTGGATATAATTTTCAAGTAGAGTTAAGTGCTTACTTCATCAGTACGTTTGTCACTAGTAAACCAAGGGGTATATTTTTCTGCTGACTCGCATACCTCGGTACACCAATACAAGTCAGGATTTTTCTTCAAGTCTTTGTCGTAGCAATCAACGTTTTCTTTCTCCAACGATTTACTCCAGCACCAATCTAAAGTTAACAATAATATGCTTTACATCATGAACCACTTTCTTGTCACCTCGGTGTTTCACAGCACGTCCTCTCTCCTACCTCAGCCTTCATCGATAACACCTGTTGCCATGGCTTTTAACATTTTCAGAATTTATATACTGAGAAGTAGTATCAACGTTTTGCTGATATTATCAGCTTGTCTGGAAGTTGTTCAAAGTATAGAATTTTTAATTAGAGCTTATTAAAAGCGATGCAATGTTAAAATACATCAACCTTTGTATCCTCTAAGAGAAGAACAAAATTCAGTAAAAGCAGTTGGCACTTCAAAAAACGTTTTCAAAAATGTCTAGTCAAATCAAATCAAATCAAATCAAATATTTATTTTTTTGTACTCCTACTACAGCACAGTATATGATGTAAGAAGAAAAAACGTTTAGCGTAGAAAAGAAGATCCGTTCGACTAAACTATCTAACATTATATACACTTTATACAATATATGTTTGATAAATTTACTGATTATTTAAATAATCAATAATCAATAATCGGCTGTGTATTGCTATATTTGATTAGATTTTTCATACATAATGTTCAAAATATTAAGACAAAATTCTTTTCAACATTTCTTTTAGGAGTTGAAGTTATCCTACTGTACGTGATTGCGCACAAGAAGAAGTCCTTAAAATAATTCATGCTACAATTCAGTACACAAATATCTAGCATTCGTTTTAACTTCAGACATTGCAGCATATTATCAAATGTAAAATGTTAAATTAGTACTATAATTTAGCGCTAACTTACCGGGAAAACATTGATAAATCAATATAGTGCATATAGTGCATTGATGGAAATATAACATAATCAATCAGAAATAAAAAACGAACTATAAATCTACCTTCTCCACATTTAATTCTACAATTTAAATATGAATCTTTTCTTTTTTCGTTTAATTCATTTTCGCATTCTACTAACTTTTTTTTGAAGCTTTGTTCCGTTACTTTCAATAAATATTTTTCGGTATCATCTTTTACTATTCTAATCAAATATCGAAGAATAGTTTTTTTTTCGTACATTCTTCTAGCTTTTATTTTAGCTTGTTTCTTGTTAATGTTAGATATTTTCTGCACAATTTTTACCTAGGATAAAAGATCGTCTATTACAGTGTTTTTTTTGAACATCAACTCAAAATATTGTATATACGACGTTTTGTCGTTTCTCATCTACTCATCTGATTTGATACGGATATAGATAGGATTTACCAACCACACACAATCGACTCTACTGGGTGTAGAGCCAGCGCCTAACATATTACCTAGCAGTGGTCAGGGTTTGAACACGGTGCATTGCGGTGCAACTCCGTGGACAAATCCATAATCCAAATGCCGAAGACGTAGTGTAATAAATTTGTCCACGGACTTGCACCGCAATGCACATTGTTCTAACCCTTATTTAAGCATTAAAAAGATAAAATTTCTATGATTGCAAAAATAATTACATAGAAGAAACTTCAACATATAAGAATAAATTACATTAATTACATTACTTACATTTATTACATATAAGAAACTACAAACTTATAATATATAGACTATGTTGTAAGTAATAAAAATGGTAAGTCATATTTAACTTCCCTCAAGTTTTTATGACATGTTTTGAGTACTTTAAAGTGGTAGCACTTTTATAAAATAGTCAAAATACAATATCCAAAAACATGCAAAATATGTCATATATAAATATTTTTTTTGCTTAAGTAAGATCATCAAGAAGCTGGGAAAGGATTACTTTATATTTGAACATTACTGAGAGAGGAATCTAAGTGTCGAGAAGCTATCGATTTCGCGTCGCATTTTATGACGAATATTTTTAATAAGTTTAAAAAACATAATACAACACGCATGGTTTTTGGGTCATTAACGTTTTCTATAAGATTTTAATGACTTTCTATTGAGAGTGTTGTTTTGTATCCCATCCATTCTTTATATATCGATGATATAACCATGAAAGTAACATAAGAAGGAAATAGAACTAATTAACTCTTTTGTGATGAGCTTGTGGAAAGGACTCTTTAAATTCCCTAAAGTAGTTAACAGTTATAATATCATTTAGCATTTAATTGCTTTAGAGACTCGTCGTAATATCTAAAGAATTTATTTACTTGTAGCAAACTATTAACGAATAAAGCTATAAAAGTAAAACAAATTAACAAAAAATAGAACATTTCTCTCAACTGTAACTAAGGCAATCCTCGATAGCTTCATTTTATAATCAAGAACCCGTCTACTTATATCACTAGGAAGGTCATATTATGAAGCTATTTTCAAACTATGCTTTGTTTTCTAGGAAATGGTCTCGAAAGTTTAATATAGTTGAATGATTCCTTTTCTCAAATCAATGCCATAATCATTACACCACCTTTTACGTTCCCTTCTGCTATTTAGAATGACTAAAATAAAAGATGTAGCCTCTATAAGTTTTCGTTAGCAGTTTCGAGAAGTATCGTAATTATTATTTTTGCTTATTTTATCAACAAGCTTAGTTTTTATATCACTGTCATGTAAAGAGAGGTAATTAGTTAAAATAAAAGAACACATTGAAATAATCCATTCCTTCTTATGGTACTTTCAAGAGTATAAATATACATTATGGTTCTAAATGGTTATTTTGTTACACTTGGTTCCGGATATAAATGCTGGGTGCAAAGGTACAAAATTGATTATGTCCATTCGCTATAATTTTAAGTTTTTATGCAATTAATAAAGTGTTCAGTATATAACATTAGTAAAAAACTACCGACATGCACAACGAAATATATTTATAAAACATCTGAAGACATAGTAAATTTTTTTCGTTTTGGAAAAATGTACCCATAGAAAATTGTATTTTAACGATAAATCACATCAACTGATTTTTAAAAATATATTAACTTCAAATTTTGCGAGATTTAACCCTATTTCGCATGGATGAGGGTAGAACAACCATAGATTCTTTGTTATTTTTTTAAAATAGTGTTTCACCTATAGATTTTTACATAAAAGATAATTATGGAAGCGATATATGACAAAAATTAAGCTAACTATAGCTAAGACCATGGAAAGTAGAAACGATTATACCTTTCCATCTACTGGTGCTGCTGAATACAATGATAAACAAAATGACCATTCGAAACCAGCATAATTCTGGGTTATTTCTAAACCACGACTATTAACTGACATTTTTACACCAAAAATAGTACTTCCAAATAACTTCAACCTTCCGTTTATAAGACCAGAAAAGTCACCCTAAAATTTAATATGCAAATGATAAACGAAAATACAAGAAGCGATTGGATTAGACAAATAAGATATATAAGTTTATGTCAAACAAAAAGACTGGGACGAATATTGAGTGAGATGAAAGCATATAAATTGCGCGCGTGTTGTTTCCAGACTATGGGATTGTATGACTGTTTTTACTTATGTGATGAATAAAAAATATTTAACTGTGAAACTATTTTTTCTTCCGTAGACAATTTCGTTTTTATACGCATCCATTTTAAACAAGTATACTAAATTATTTTTTTAAAATATATTTTTCACTTTTTTTACTACACATTATATTACTATAAAATTTTCAGGCATTCTTTTAGCAAAAACTTTGTTTTGCTGTTTGAGTTCGTTGATATTTGACGATATTTGACAATGACTGGCAATACTTGTGTATACAGGGAAAAATAAGAAAAACACAATCTATATTTACATCTTTCATAGTGATTTTTAATTCCAATCCTTCGACCCCTTTCATTCCTGTTATAACCACTTCATCATTAAACCAATATATAGGTTCCAATTTAATATGTATAATCAAATCGTTTGGGGCAATCTTTATCTCAGCTTCACCGTCAAATGAAAATATTTTAAAGGCTCCTTTAAGATGAAACCCTTCTTCTATGATACCTTCTTTAGGTAGAGTAATTGCTAAATGAATATGTAGTAAGTTAAATAAATGTTATTAACCTTCAGATTTTAATTAAGCCAACAAATATGTTACCTATATGAGTTTGTTTATACTGATGTGATATGAAACTTCTTCATGTATGAGTGATCCATATTTAAAAGCTAATATACTGAGTGGGTAATCAGAAATAAAAAATCACATTTGCTGTTGGAACTATATTAGTTTCATTGGTTAGCAATCTTCAGCCAACTATTACAACGTAAAGGTTGGACGAGTTCGTTTATACATATGAAAAAACTTGTAATTCTAAAAGTTCAACAAAATCTTTTGATTTATGAAACCAATATCACAAAAAGGCTATCTCAAAACACTAAAAGGTAACAAAATGTAGCAAAGCTAACGTAAGGTTGTTCTACAAGGCAGATGAAAGAAAATAAAGCCGTTATTCAGTTTGAAACTAAAACAAAGTGGCATCATGACAATGCACTCGCAACTTAATTGAATCTGAAAATTGAAAAATAAAAATTTGGCAAAAAAAGAATAAATAGTATTTCTACTATAATGAATGTGTTATAATTAATCCTACGAATAATTTCTTTGGCTATATAGTTTCGAACAAAAAAATTAGTCTATTCGTTAAAAAAATATGTTTATCTTTTCGACCAATCAAAATAAGGAACATTGGATATTTACGCGACATTTCGTTATTAAAAAGCAAACATTCCTTGTGATTTATATTCAAAATACAATTTCAAGAAGAGAATAAATAAAGTTTCTGATTTTTATATGGTGAATAAAATATAGACTTTGACATGATTAATGATAAATAACGCATGGAATGGCTAATTCATTTTTGAGCGATATTATCAAAGAGACTCTATAAACTTTATCAGTGGCAGTTGAAAATACAAATTTCTAATATATTATTACGTATTTCTGTTTCTTTATCGAAAAGGAACAAATTACACAACATATACAGAAATACTAACCCTACATTCACTGTTTTCGAGGGCAATACCGTAAAATTAGCCAAGGTATTGTAATCAAATCTGTAACGAAGAAACTTCAATAACATGACTTCTTTTGTGAAAGATTTGTTGTTATTTTTTGAAATAGAATGAGTTCATTAACTACATTTTTACTTCTCTGTTCGTTTTAGAGACTATATTTTTAGAATTTAATGTGTTTTTTTCACTTTGTTTCCTTTTTATCGTTTTGTTTACAATATATTCTACCATTTTTAAAAGATAGGGCAATACCGTGGAATATTACCCGTCGCCAATGTTTTCGAACGCAAAAATGACGTTCTAAACCAATAAAATCACAAGATTTGCGAATACAGCTTTTCTGCCCTACTAGTCGGATAATAGTTATAAATACTTAATAACATTATACTTTTGTATGTGTTCTCCAAAACAAATATAACAAATAAAGGCATATAAAAAAATATTGTTTCAAAAACAAATACTAGTGTCTAAACAAATACAGCGTAACGCTCGAACTATTGCAGTCTATTTTGACAGCAAAGGTTTTCACTAGTAAAGTAACACTTGCTACGTATCATTTAGAGTTTTAAAAAGTTTTAAAAAAAGAAGGTTCATAAAACGGTTTACGGGAAAAAAGTATGAAATGATTCTTATCTGTAAACAAAATGATGTCTTGAGGTAATCGTACATCTGAACAGAATTTAAAAAGTCAATGAATCAAAAACATACTTTGCATGCATACTTACCTTGTTTTGAAATAGATAATTCGAATCCTTTAGGAAAACCATACGGCTTTAATTTTTCAGCAACACAGAATTTTAAAACTTTGCTTATATGCCCGAAAGTCAAACTTGATTCTGTTTTTAGATATAGGTATGACTGTAGAGGGTTTGTCGGATTCAAGCCCAAGAAAACCTTGAGACATATGTTACTTGCTGAGCATCCATCGGCTGCCTTTCCAAATAATAATGTTCCCCCAATACCTGAGAGAATAACATAACAAAAATAATCCTTTGGATCCATTACCTTCTTTTTTTGCGAGAATTTCATATCTTCCCAATGCACAGTACTTTAAAAAATATTCGTACTCTGCAGTATCAGATATATCCTGCGGGTCATACTTTCTGAGCTCAAACGTCTGCAAACAAAAGTTTCAGAATCTTAAGTTTTGGTCCAAATTTGGTGTTATTACCTCAAATTTTAAGAATTTTACCACTTATACTATAATGAGGTTATTTTTGCTTTATAATTCTATGTAAAGTATAGGTGATCTTCTGATAATTGGTACTACAATTTTAAGAATGTCTAAGAATTGTCGAACACCCACTCTGAACATTTATAAAGGAGCTGGGGGCAAGGAAACCACTTTGTCCTTTGATCTCTTCTTTTGTAACTGTAATATCAGAATAGTATAGATACCTTCAATAGATTACGATGTTTTATGTCTTAGAAAGCAGCGGAAGAACAGGCGAATAAATTGACAAACTACCTTAAAAACGGGACTGGATATATATTTCTCTCCTTCGGAAAAATTATAAATCATTAAAAAAAACTGAATTTTAATTACTAATATAATATTTACCTAATGTAAATCCAGGACTTTCGAAGTTTATATTTGCTTTTATCTCCATGTCTTTTATTGAGACTGCAGAATTGAAAATATTTTCTATTATTCCATCAGTTGTGAAAGACAATTTGAGCTCTTTGTTTGATGCTGTTAACTCGCCTAAACAAATAAACTTTTATCAAATTATCAAAGCCCAAAGAATTTCTAACTTTTTATTATTTGGATATATTGGATTATCAGGATAATTAAAAATAGGATAATTTATCGATTTCTTTTTCACCTTTCAGTTGATAGAGCAACTATAATTTAAAATATTGAAAGAAGGTGTAAACTGTTGCAAAGCCTGAAAAAATCTAAAATGTATTAATTTCTAAAATATTTCTTTTTCCTTTGATCATATATATGTAAAAAAAATTATTTTAACATAAACTATCAGTGAACTAACAAATGATCACCACTGAATTTATAAGATCTCTCATTTATCGGAATTTAAGCAATAAAAAATATAAATACTAAAAACAGAACAAAAATGAAAGAGTTGATGTCCTCAATAACAAAAATTAACCTTTTAATCCGATATTTTTTTTATCTGCCATAGTATATTTAAGGTCACACAATATTCCGATTCCCATTTGCAATTCATGAATTTCATCAGGTATTTGAACGAAAAGTTTTACTTTAATTGCTGATAATACTAGCTTTTCCTTAACAATTGGAAAATCTGTTTCAATTCCTCCCTCAAGTGTAATTTTATGTTCGCTATAACTACCAGATATTGTAATTTTGGAACTTTCTGAATGCAGGACATTTTTATGCAAAAGACGACATATTCCATCTAATTCACACGGTCCATCGATACTCGGTAAACGATATTTCTCAATAACAAAACTTATACCTAATCAAATAAAAACAAAATTATTAATCTGTGAAAGATAAAATCTCTGCAAGTAATATTTTCTTCCTTCATTGCTAAATTTCAATTATTAAACAACTTAAAAATATATATATAGAACAAAATAAAACGAAACCTTCAGCAAGCTTTAAATTTTCTGAATTTATCTTGAGAAAGGAAATTTTGACAATTTAGTAACGTCGGTAAACAGTCATCCAAAAATAACTTGTAGATAACTTTATAATTTGTTAAAAAGCTGATTTGCTACTATGAAAAATAGTTATATTACAATTTGTAACACTGTGTCGCAAAAAGAAAGCAATAGCAAATCTGAATCTATATTTTTCCATATCAATCCGATTTATCTTCAAATTGTATTATATTACTAAATCTTTATTTATGGAATATATTATTCCATGGCGAGCAAATGAACATCTCGTAGTATAAATGAAATTAACTTTTGTTAACCCTATTTAGTGTGGGCAATTTAGGGGCTCTGAGAGTGTGCGGGGAGGACTCCCTCCTTTTTAATAAATAGGCTATATAAACAAAACTTGATACACATGCTACCTAAAGGGAGAGTTTTGTCGCCTTTGTCATTATTTTATAGCTGACGTTAAACAAATTGCAGATGCAGATTGACGTAATTGCAAAATATTTTAACAAAATATTTCTGGTCAAACTTTGGTCCGAAACTAGGCCAAATTTCAAAATAATTGATGGCGTCATAACGTGACGTCACAAAGTGATGACATCACCAAATTTATTTGATTGAAAGTAATTATCATTATAAGCATGTGTATCTAATTTTAAATCCTAATTATAACTGGTTCAAAATTTATGAATATTTCAATTTTTTATAATTTTCACTGATTCTATGCACAAATTGGTGGGTGGTCTCAAACAATTGCTTCTAGTTTTGGAACTTCAAATGGTATACCTAAGTTTTAAGTGAAATTGTTCATAATGTATAGTTAATAATTGTCCAAAACATTTTTGCTGATATCATTACTACAAAAGAAGTTATCAAAAAGAAGTTAGAAGGGGGGGAGGGGGATTCGATGAAGCTATGGATAACATTAAAACATACTTAATATCTGGGTAACATATTGCGTATTTCTTATGAAACTAGATAAACGACCACAATGGATTTAATTACTAAAATCATTTAAACTTAATTTTTTTAACAATAAGATTCATATGGTGCATATGACCTTTTGTCAAATTAATTTTAAGTTTTTTTATTTGCTGGACTTATTTAAAAAACTGCATATTTTCAGCATTAGAGACAACTTGAACAGTAAAAACAAAAATAAAACGTATAAATTATCCCGAACTTCTTCAAAGGAGCAGTTGGCCTTCTTTTCCGAAGAAATAATCCAATCCCCTCCTATCTAATAATTTTTTGCGATAACGTTGACTTACTAAACCCTATAGCTCCAACATCAAAAGCATTTAGTTCACTGTCTTCAAGCTTGTGCAATACCTTAAAAATATATATAGTTATGTGATAACAGACTTGAGAACAACAACCGTACTCACAGAAAAAAACGCCTTAAAATAACTTTTAAACTCAACCGCTTAAACTCAACCTGGTTTTTTTAAAAAACTACAGCCTAATAGATCGATTAGGTATTAGTGCAAATACTATCCTTACATTGGTATTATTAATAATTATAAAACAAATAATGCATACCTTTGTTTTCATGTAACTAATGGCAAACTCTGAATAAAAAATAAACAATTGGATTAATTCAAGATATAACTTCTTCTTTTATTCTCAACCAATAAATTGTTTTTCTCTTGTTAACAATTTACTAGAAACCAGTATGAGATAAATTTCATTTGGCAGATGTTTCAAATCTTAAACATAAAACCAGAGCCTTTAAAAATCGCTAATCTGTCGATTTTGACCGGATGTATTTTTTTCGTTTCATTCTAACTCGAGCAAGTTACGAAATCTCCTTTTTAGCTTAATTGTTTTTTTGCTCCAAAGGAGTTTTGGTCTTATGGTTTGACTTTATATGTCTTTCACGTTGTATTTGACACTCCACTCCAGTTCTTAGAAAATAAAGCATTGCATTTAATTATAGAGAACTAGCATATTCTTTTTTAAATTTTATTATTATTCTTCAGGACCAATATATTTTATTTTTTTACATAACATAATCTATCGGTAACATCAAGTAAAACAAGCTTATAATAATCCAAATCAAATAACTTTTTTTTTCAAGCTAAACTGTATTTCTACTTACTTAAACTGAAAGGAAACAGCCATGGTATTGTATCAGCACCATCTCCACCAAATAGGTATGCTAGAACTTTCCCAAATGACAAAGCACTAGCTTTAAATCCAAATGCTACTCCATTGTCATGGATGTACATACATTCTATATTAACATCGCCAAATGTTTCCGATTTTATACGCCCTTTGACTCTATTGGGAAAAATACAAATAGGAGAATGAATAAGAAAGTATTTAGAAGCAGAAAAATGTTCTTTTTTCTTCCAAATTACCCATGATTTACCATGACAGTTTGAGAAATCGAATACCGTAAATCGAAAGTGAGGCTGGATTTTTTTAATCTGAAATCGGCATAAAAGTCGGC
>JAYJMI010018343.1:0-12720 GCA_036873855.1 Sarsia tubulosa
AGAGTCTAAGCAGCAATAGCAACACGCTATGGTACAAAAGAACTGATAATTAGAATTCCTTACATCGTATTTCCATGTTAAAATCAAAGAGGTAATATATAATAAGCTAACACTGAATCTATAGTAACTCTTGTTAAAATGTGCTTTATATTTCTCATATTGGGTCTATAATGAGCTTGGTATATAATTAATTGTAACTGCTTGTATATTGGGTAAGTTCTACATACAATTGGAAAGTGGCCCTACTCTAAAAAAAAGGATTTTTGATTTTCGAGTGTCGTATTCCTGATAAAAGTAATAAAAAGCAGGAGTAAGTTTTCCTTCAAAATGATTTGAATATACACCTTTAATATCAAAGTGAAAGTCTAAAGTGAAAGCAAAAGTATTAATAAACAATATAATGAAAGTAAACTATGTATTTGATATTTGTTCAAGAAATTAATTAATTAATAATTACTACTTAATATTATTATTTTGGCAAAGTTTACCAGAAAGTTTTAAAGTTTTAACATTAAAGAGATTGAATTCATGAAAAAGATAGATATAATTTACGTTCATGAAGATAGAGTAATAAAATGCATTACTTCTTGATATTCATTAACATAGCAATACAACATAGTAGCAAGTATTATATTTTTTTAAATATTTGTATCTGTTTTTATGTGAAATATCTAAAATATTTATGTGAAACTTGAGCTTATTTTTCTTCAAAAGTGCTAATTGCTAACTACTAGATTCTTTTGCCCCCAAAGATAGCCCCTACTGAAACTTTTAGAATAAATTGTAATAGTAAGTATTATCCTATAAAAGATTACCACTTATTGAGTATCCTGTGAAAATATGAGCAACTTTATATGGTGTAGTTTTTGACATATTTGTACTTCAAATTCACTAAACAAAATATATCAAGAAGCAGTCAAGCTTCTGGAATTATTAGAATAGTTTTAGAATTTACCAGTTTGATTTACTTCTAACTACTCTTTTAGCGTACTAAATTTCAATACTGGTTCACAAAATGATCTCAAGTTATACCTTAAAGTTGTACGAAATGTAGCATTTGCAAGGAAGAAAATAGACTCGTTCTATAAGAGTTTAAGTACGTACGTAATAAGTACGTTTTACAAGGAGGGAAATGAACATCTTTTACAAACTGCTTATAGTTGCTTTAAAAATTATTCTGAGAACAAGGAGCTTTATCTGATGAGAATGACTAGTTTTAACATTATTGTTTTGATAATAAGAAAGACAAAATTCAGAAATGGCTTCGAAACGATTATTATGCGAATTTTCATAGACCTTAGAAAAAGGGTCTATATCGTACTAGTAGACTAGTCAAATATTTGTAAATAAGTGAATTAAGCAAAAATTTAAAATGAAATGAATATTTTTCTGACTAATCAAATAATCTTATTTATTCAATTCCGAACCTACGAAGTTTTTGAGCTGTAAAAAGTGGTGAGTTGTCGAAAAAAATCCAAATATTTTTGTTATTTATAGTTAGAGAGCATTTAGCGTATAAATGAAAAAAACGTTTAGGAAAGAAAAAGAATTAATCTTTCAATCATGTTTGTTTTATTCGTTCAAAGTTTCCAAATTTTACATGTGTTTGATAAAATATGTAAAACTAGAGAAAGTTTCTAAATAAGATTAATAGGATTCCCAATAGCTTGAGCACATGGTAAACTACAGAATGCTTGTTCTTGATCACGATGATTGTGGTTGAGAATAGCCTGAGTCACAGGTTTTCTATAGTCGTGCTTCGGTGGCCGAGTGGACTAAGGCGTTGCCCTAGATAGGCAAGTCTCCCGAGGTTACGTGGAGTTGCGTGGGTTCGAATCCCGCTCGGAGCACTAACTTTAGAGTTCAAGTTGAATAAAATTCAAAATTTCGATGTGAAACGAACGCGGTTTTTGCGTACGACTAATATATAATAGTTATTCGTGACGTCATTTTCATCTCAATGTTTTTAAAGTTTTTTTTATTCTTACTGTCTTGTCAAACTTTTCAAACCGTGTCTTTCTATAGCTAGCTATTCTAAAACTAATCTGAAAGTTCGAAAGTCTTTCTTTAGAAGAAAACTTTTGACTTTGCATTTACAGAAAATCAAAGTGGGGAACTTCGAAAACAACTACAACTTTATCATTATACTACTTTATCATTATACTAAACATGACAAGAAACACTTAACCACGAATAATATTCTTGATACCAGTGTGTGCTTGTCTAGCTTTCTAAACTTTTTTACTAACTCAAAAAAAATGCAGCCGCTCGCGGCAGCCAAGTCAGCGATCAGAGAGGAAGGTTGAAAATATTAAGCAAGCATGAAAATATAGAAGCATGAAAAAGATGCAGTAGTGTGTTTTCAGTGGTCTTACAAACAAGTATTGTCAAGCACAGGTGAAGAGACAAAGGATATCCTAAGCCACAGATTTTTAAAGAATCCTTACCTTTGTAGATCTTTGATACCATTTATAGTAATATTCGTAGAATTGCATTGCAAAAAATCAGATTCATTCAGAATACATCAGAATCAGAATCAGAATCAGAATACATTATAAAAGAAGTTGAATATACTTCCAAAAGTGTGTTATTGCTTCTGCGTTTATCAATCTCAGGAGCCTCGTGCTTTTGAAAATGGAATAAAAAAAGACTGAAGAGTACAATGTTTAAAAAATAGTGTTATTTCATGTATTATTTGTTTTATCTCATTTTCTGTATTAATATAACTTAAACAGCTTTTTTTTTAAAAAATTACTTTTTAATATATTTCTTTATGATTTGTTACGTTTATGTAGGTCCTGGAAATCAAAGATTTCTCCTCTTTTCGCCCTAAACTTATCTATAGGATATAAGAACTGGATTCGAGGTTGAGTTTCCTTTCGCCTGCGATTCGAATGACCTAGATTATGCGTAATTATGCAAACTATGACGGGGAAATAACTAATTTGGTTTTCATTTTTGGAAACCATGGGACGGATTTATCGCGTTCAGCCCACAGACGAAAACCGTTTTACGGTAAGCAGAGTTTGTACTCAGGCTATGTTGAGAAGAGAGGTTTAGAAGTGTGGTTGAGAAATGTGGTTTAAAATTGTGGTTGAGAAGTGAGGTTTAGAAGTGCGGTTGAGAAATATCGTTGAGAAATGTGGCTTAGAAATGTGATTGAGAAGTATGGTTGAGAAGTAAGGTTATAAGTTTGGTTGAGAAATGTGGTTGAGAAGTGTGGTGAGAAGTGCGGTTGAGAAGTGTGGTTAAGAAGTGTGGTTGAGAAGTGAGGTTTAGAAGTGTGGATGAGAAATGCAGTTGAGAAGTGTGGTTAAGAAGTGTGGTTTAGAATTGTGGTTGGGAAGTGTGATTGAGAAGTGTTGTTAAGAAGTGTGTTTTAGAAGTTTGATTGAGAAGTGTGGTTGAGAAGTGCAGTTGAGAAGTGTGGTTAAGAAGTGTGGTTTAGAATTGTGGTTGAGAATTGAGCTTTAGAAGTGCGGTTGTGAAGTGTGATTTAGAAGTTTAGTTGAGAAGTGTGGTTAAGTAGTGTGGTAAAAGTGCGGTTAAGTAGTGTGGTTAAAAAGTGTGGTTGAAAAGTGTGGTTGAGAAGTGTGGTTTAGAATTGTGGTTGAGAAGTGAGGTTTAGAAGTGTGGTTGAGAAATATGGTTGAGAAATGTGGCTTAGAGATGTGATTGAGAAGTGTGGTTGAGAAGTGTGGTTTAGAAGTGTGGTTGAGAAATGCAGTTGAGAAGTGTTGTTAAGAAGTGTGTTTTAGAAGTTTGGTTGAGAAGTGTGGTTGAGAAATCTGTTTAAGAAATGTGGCTTAGAAATGTGATTGAGAAGTGTGGTTGAGAAGTGAGGTTTAGAAGTGTGGATGAGAAATGCAGTTGAGAAGTGTGGTTAAGAAGTGTGGTTTAGAATTGTGGTTGGGAAGTGTGATTGAGAAGTGTTGTTAAGAAGTGTGTTTTAGAAGTTTGGTTGAGAAGTGTGGTTACGTATTGTGGTTAAGTAGTGAGGTTGAGAAGTGTGGTTAAGTAGTGAGGTTGAGAAGTGTGGTTAAGTAGTCTGGTTAAGTAGTGAGGTTGAGAAGTGTGGTTAAGTAGTGAGGTTGAGAAGTGTGGTTAAGAAGTGTGTTTTAGAAGTTTGGTTGAGAAGTGTGGTTGAGAAATTTGTTTAAGAAATGTGGCTTAGAAATGTGATTGAGAAGTGTGGTTGAGAAGTGAGGTTTAGAAGTGTAGATGAGAAATGCAGTTGAGAAGTGTGGTTAAGAAGTGTGGTTTAGAATTGTGGTTGGGAAGTGTGATTGAGAAGTGTTGTTAAGAAGTGTGTTTTAGAAGTTTGATTGAGAAGTGTGGTTACGTATTGTGGTTAAGTAGTGAGGTTGAGAAGTGTGGTTAAGTAGTGAGGTTGAGAAGTGTGGTTAAGTAGTGAGGTTGAGAAGTGTGGTTGAGAGCCTTTATTGAGTGGTATTACTATTTAGAGGCGTTTTACAGAGGAGTAGTTGAATGATGTTATTTATAGGCATTATTAAGAGGTGTTTTTGGGAGATGTTGTTATGAAATGTTGTTCAATAGTGTTGCCAAAGACGTTGTTCAAAGGCGTGGCTGAGATGTACCTTTTTAAGGTAGGCGCACTGAATATTTTTTTACAGCCTGATATTCTGGTTCTTTTATATTAAGTTAGTGACTATTCATAACACTACTACTTAAAACAGATAGGAGCACCAAAGAAGAGAGATAAGTAACACTACTTAAGATTAAAACTGTTACTACTACTGCTACTGCTGATTATTTGTAAACAAAACTAGTATAATAATAGTAATAGTTTCTTCTGAGTTAATAATTTACAATATAACATAAACATTACAAAGATCAGACAAAACCAAAAAAAGGCTTTCAAAGATGCAGCAGTAATTAGTACGTAACACTAGCTAGTGAAAGAGAGAAGACAAGACTAGATTTATCTTGAAACTTATTAAAGATATAAAGAAAGAACGCAACAAAAAGAAAGAAAGTAAGATAGTGGCAATGTAATTTATGTAATTGTAGTGGTTAGAGCAAGATCGACTCCAATAGGCT
This sequence comes from Sarsia tubulosa, assembly GCA_036873855.1. NCBI lineage: Eukaryota > Metazoa > Cnidaria > Hydrozoa > Anthoathecata > Corynidae > Sarsia > Sarsia tubulosa. Next base: position 5,062 of record JAYJMI010018343.1, read on the forward strand.
AATACTTGCACTTAATAGAATAAGCAGTTAAAAGTACTATATACATGTTTAAATAAAAATATACTTGGATAATCTAAAAACTATTATGACATATTACAATATAATATCCTTTAAAAATGTATATGATAAATATATGTTTATGTATAAACAATGTGGTTAAAGGTACTTATGCACGTAATCTCAAAATTTAGGGAGACTTTTTTGACCCCCTATTTTTCTTGCATAAATTGAAAGATCTATCAAACATAAGCTTCTGGTAAAAATTTCAGCCATTTTCTATGTGTAGTTCCAAAGAAAATGGCTTTTTTTTACACAAAAATCACATGTACTTTGTGATGCCTACACATATTAGGTATGAAACCCGATTTTTAAAGTGCTGTTGTGGGCTTATTTCTAAGCTACAGAATGTGAAATTTAGCAAATTGTTCCCTTGTTACTTTTACTTTCTATTGAAAAGATTACTGATAGGATATTTTTTCCTGATAATTATGTGCATAAGTACCTTTAAAAATATATATTAATATTTTGAAATATTTTTTAAGGATCAAAAGTAGCTATTAAGTGTAAAAAATCGGTAAAAATAAATAAAACCTGTAAAAGCGAGACAATCTTAACAAAGTGGAGTTAGGATAAATCGTTGAAACTTTTTGAGCTAAAAATTAAAAAGTTAAAAGAATAAAATAATGAAATAAAAATGAAACCTACAAAAATTATAAGTAAGTGTGAAAAGTCGGTAAGAATGAACAAGAATATCTTTGAAACAATGAGAATATAAAATAAGTCATTCTACTTGTTTTAAAAGTTAAAATCTTTTAAGCTTATACTTGTTTTCAAAAATAGGGAATTGCAAATGTATTTTGAGGTGTAGTGTTTAACAGTGATTTGCCTCTGTGACATTTTCCTTGTGTTGTGTTTGTGATTAGATAAGCAAAATAGTCTTTCAAAGTATTTAGGGGAAGATCTACAAAAAATTATATGGATCATTTTCATCCATTAAAGTTCTATAATAGAATGAAGTTTTAAAAATATGTCCTTGTAAATAGTCGGAAGGTGTGTTCTTTTATCTTAAAGAGTATAGCCCTAAGAGCCTTATTTTGGAGTTTCTCGAGAAGAGAGAAGTGAGAGGTTTGCTGATCCCCACAGTTCAATACCATACGTTAAATGATGATAAATTAGGGCATAATAAAAATTCCTAAGGATGTTGTCATTTGTCACGCTGTTATTTTGTAGATTGTGGATAGACCATATGAAACATTTTTTCTGACTTGACTAATATGTGAACTCCATGAGAGGTTTCTATCAAGATGTAGTCCTTAGTATTTAACAGAATTCTTTTAAGTCAGAGGAGCATTGTTTAGTGATATTTTTAAGGTTGTGCCAGCGTTTTTAAATAGAATGAAATTTGATTTTGAGACATTGAGTGTTAGTTTGTTTGAAGCTAACGGATCTGAGACTGATAGTAGGTCATTGTTAATAATTTGTTCTAATTCTTGTGTAGTTTTAGCTGGGTATATCAGACTAGTATCATCAGCAAAAAAAGTGCTTTTACCTCTGCTCAGGCTATAGCATATATCATTTATGTATAGAAGGAACAGAATAAGGCCAAGAATTTAACCTTGTGGTACTCCATGTTTTGTCTGTGAAAATTTAGATCCTATTTTAACATTTTTTCCAGGGCAATATCTCTAATTCTATAGTGTGATAGTTTTGCAATGAGTATGGAGTGGTTCACTGTTTCAAATGCTTTGGCAAAGTCAATAGTGCACATGCATTTTTGTGTCTCATCTAGAGTTGTATAAATGTGGGAGATAATGTTAAGAACTGCCATGTTGGTAAATCTATTTTTCCGAAAACCATATTGCATGTCATTCAAAATTTTATTTTCATTAAGATAAGTAGTTAGTTGTTGTTTCAAAAATTCTGTCAAATAGTGGCAGCACAGAAATTGGTCTATAATTAGTGGTTAGAAATTTCTCTCCTGATTTGAAGATAGGAGTAACTTTTGAATATTTAAGTTTATCGAGAAATACACCACTTGGAAAAGAGTCATTAATGATGTCAACAAGAGTGTCACATAATTGTTCTGCAAGTATTTCAACTAGGGGTACTAGTATAATATATATCTACTATCTACTGTCTAAATTGATAATAATGTCTTTTTATTCTTTTGGTGTTACAGGTTTTAGGAAAAATGAATTAGGGTAAGACTTTTTATCTTTGGTAAGGTATGAAGAGAAATCAATGTTGTTTTTATCAATTTTTGATACTAAGTGTTAAATGAGTTAAATGAGTTAACAATGTCGGAAAGGTCTGTTATAGTCTGTCCATTGATAATTATGCAATTTGGTGTATTTCTTTTGATATCCATGGATTTGAGCTTGTTTTAGTTCCTTATTTGTAAGAGTTGTCAATGGAGCATGAACTTCAAAGATGTTGTTCATGGTTCCATGCAGGTAATCAAATATAACTGTTGTATAATCAGTTTTGTAGCATCATATTTCTATTTTAGTTATCAATGCTCGCGATGTATACGTTTCTCAGCGCAAAGGCAGCAATGATACAATAAAATGTGGAACATTAGAATCGCCATGTTTGTCTGTGCAATATGCAGTAGAGACAATTGCATCGTGGTTCATTTGTGATGACTGTGATCGTGTTATTATCGATGGTGGGATTGATGAACAATACACATATACAAGCACACCAACAGCAATCCAAGTAACGAAAAACATGACTTTAAAAAGTTGTAACTCAAGTAAATATTTACCAATTTTAAACAATTATATCAGTGTCTTAGATGTAATTGGAGACAATGTAGGTCCTCTTAAATTACTTAAACTTATTTCGTTGATCATCAAAGGTGGTGTAGGTGTTAGAGTCTGTTGGCGCTGTGCTATCGAGACCTACAACTGTATTTTTGATACTTATTATGAATCGATTATGAATGGATTTGGGTTAAAGTCATATAATAGTACCTTCAAAACACTACATCCAGTTGATAGTATATTTAGATTGGCAGGAGAAAACATATACTTAATCGCACATAATTGTACATTTGATATGAATAGCATGAAACTAACTTTGTTCAGTACCCACCTCAGTACCCACCTTAATGTAAATTGTACAAAAACAACCTTTATAAATGGAACTTTAGATATACAGGTTACTAGTGCAAATGAAAAAGATGTTTTTGTAGACAATTGTACTTTTAGATATGCACATTTATTCATTAGATCTGGAATTATCGCCTATACTTATTTAAATCTCCTTATTATCAATTCAACATTTATTGACAACTTTTACAGAAGTTTTGATTATGACCACTTAAATCCGTTCATCCTAGTACAGAGTAATAAAGGAACCGTCCACATTTATTCAAGTTATTTTTCAAATAGCCATTTCGGAGCAATCCGAATTGAAAATAGCATAGATGCTGTTATAAAACATTGTAAATTTGTCAACAACAAAAAAAAAATGGAGGTGTATGGTGGAGGAGCAATTCTAACTTTGAAAGTTAATTTCGTTGAAATCGATAATTGCGTCTTCATCAATAAAAGCGCAGTAAGAAAAGGGTGGACCATACATAATGACGGTACAAAACAAGATAGACTGAAGCTAAGCAATTCTTGGATTGAGAGTAATGCACTAAACATATTAAGCTCTGTCGTATATTCCAATTCATTCGGACTAGTAAAAAACGTATCCATTTATCTATATGGTGATTTACCACCTTCGTCAGTAGTTATAACACTTATGTCTAGTGATACTTGGTTTTTATGGGATTTGTATCCGCCTTTCTCTATCACGTGTCCTCCAAATCATTACATAGACGCATTTTATGAAGTTATGGGATTTGATTCCTATCCAAGGTACTTTGAAGTTACTACCAGATGCGTAAGTTGTAAAAACGATTATTACACGCTTGACCACGGCTGCCAACATATGACATTGTCAGGACTTGAACATAAAATTATTAATTGTACTAAATGTCCGCCTGGATCAAAATGTGAAAACAGTAAAGTTATAAGTAAAGACAATTATTGGGGATATGTTGATAATAAAACACTGTTTTTCTACCCTGTCCTTTTGGATATTGCTGTTCGAATCTCACTACAAACTGCACATCCTTCAATACATGTGAAAAGAATCGTGAAGGCCCAATTTGCGGTGCATGCAGAAATGGATATTCAGAAGACATATTTACAACACGTTGTATTGAAAATGCTTTATGTAAAACAGTTGATTGGTTTTGGATTGTATATATAAACTTTTGCATTTGGTTTGTTTATACGTTGATGTATATCAAAGAAATATGCAGTTTTCTTAAACAATTTGGTATCAAACTCTTAAAAAGAGTTAATTTTTCTTATTGCAGACAAAAATCAAACAAAGAAATTTCAACTTCTTACAGTTCCCTTGAAGAAACTTTAATTTGCAAGGATAAACTAAACGAAAACCACAGCGATGTAAAAGAAAATAGACAAGATAAAACTAGTGAAACCTCTTGCAACAGTAGAAAGGCACAGAATAATACAATTGCTGGTATAATTAAAATAGTTTTTCAATTCTACCAGATCTCATCACTAATCAGATTAAAGGTTGCTTCTAAATACCATCTTTATGATTTCTCCTTAACAGCTGTTATACATTTTGTTATGTCAACATTTAACATTAAAATTATTACTAGCAATCACATTAAACGTAATATTTTTTGTCCATTCCAAGATCTAGATGCTATAAAAAAAGAAGTACTAGTAGCTAGTCTACCAATTGCTTTTTTGATGGTTATTCTTATATCGTATTTGTTCTATTGCACGGTATCTAAAATAAATGAATTTAAGATAACTAAAGTGAAGAACCAACCAAATTATAATAGTGACCAAAACATTGACAATAATCGTGTACCAGAACCATTGGAAAAGAAGGAAATTCAAAAATTGAACGAGCAAGAAGTCAAACAAATAGTCAAGAAGGAAATAAAAACAGAAGTCAAACAAGAAGAGATAAGAACTCAAGAAATAGTAATAGAGAACCATGATTCAAACGAAGACGAAATAACAACTCCAGAAATAGAGAACTACGATTCAGGTCAAAATATAGATCAATACTTCAGAAGTCCGGAGGATGAAAGCAAAGTAAATATAAAAATTACTTTTGAAATCAGTTTAAAATGTGGTATCATCCAAATAATATTACTGGGTTATCTAACTATTTCAGTGCTTTTATGTAAATGCGTTCACTGTGTTTTAGTTGGAAATGAATTAAATCTTTACATCCAAGGAACCATTATTTGTTATAGATCATATACAGCATGGGTACAGTATTGTGTATGGTTCCTCATAGCTACATGGGTAATTCCATTTTGTCTCTCAATTTACGTATCAAGCCGATTACTGAGAGAACGTCATATTTCACCAAACCAATTTTTAACGACTTTGTTTATACCATTATCATTTGTTGTATTTTTCATTCAGAGAAGATTCTTCCAAAGGCATACTCGTGTTTTTACAATGCACGATGAAGATATGTCGGAGTGTTTCTTGCTTGTACTTAATGAGCCGTTTCGTGAAAATAGTGTGAAATCTGGTAGAATCATGTGGGAATTCGTAGTGATCTTCAGAAAACTTTTGTTTACATTGGTTTACATATTTGTGTTACATTCGGTGGAAAAGTTATATATACTGTTGATAATGATTATATTATCTTTGATTCATCATAACAACATCAAACCATACAGTAACAAGAGTTTGAATGCTTTAGAAAGTGTTTCTTTATTTCTACTGTGTGTTCTATGTGCCTTAAATATTTTATGGGCATTTAGCTACGAGTTAGATATAACATCAATGCCTAATTATCTAGTAGTTGCCCAGGTTTTTTTGATCATAGAAATATTAGTGTTAATGTTTCCTTTTATTTTATTGTTTATGTATGTAATTAAGTCCATCTTTAAATGTTGTTTAAAAAAGGTTATAACAAAACAAGATTGAATAAATATTTTTTACATAAAATTATAACAAGAATGTCAAATATCCCCTCAGCAAACTAAGTGATGACTCTAGTTTGATTTTCTCCATCATTTAATTACCTTAACGAGATATATTTCGGAATTTCTTTATTTTCTTCCCTAGATCTTTTACAACTTTTAATGTCTACTTAATAAACATATTTGGTGAAAATTTTATGGCCGTTGTTCCATCCAAAAATAATTAGGGCTGTTTTGTGCAAGCATGACATTCTTTTACCACTTTTTTAATGGAAAATCAAAAAAATGTAAACACCATTAATTTTTTTAATATTGAGTCAGTTATTATAAAACTTTCAGAAAATGTTCATTGTATATATTCCTTTAAAAAAACCTATTTTTGACGACGTCAGCAATTATTATGACGTCATTTTCCGTTTCTTTTCAATTTTCAGACTTTTTGTAACATTTTATTTTTCGTAATATCCGGATTTGATTTATGGCACGGGAATGTCCGAGAGAAGTGTCCTTCGTTCTTCCGAAAAAAAACATTCTAATATTATATTTTAAGAAACGACTACATATAATTTACGATGAAATTGTTGTTCAGAAAATTAGTTTAAGAGAAGAACATGCTCTTTCAGCTTTTTTCACTCAGTATACAAGTTTTATCTAACAAAAGTGAGCTTGTTGCAGTTTGAAAAAACTATATTTTAAAGATATAATAAATTTATGGTGATAGATAAATAAATATTCTTATATGTTAACATCAAGATACAATGTGATATTTATAGTTGATTCATTCCTGTTAGTCCATCCCAGTCGTTTATTTATTTTCATAACTAGGTAGATATAGATTAACCCCAAATAGCTAGCCTACGAATATGGAGAACAACTCACAGATTATGTTTAAAGCTTAGTCTATGCACATTTACAGGAAAAGTTGTCAGACCGAGTCGATAAAATTATAAAGATAAGACTGGGAACTAAAAAGCCGTAAAAATGCATGTCATAAATTGTCAGAATTCTATACAATTCGCTAGAACAACTTATCTTCCGAATGTGCATAAATACGTTTTTGGAAAGGGTCGTATGCTACAAAAAGCCAGATCAATTTACCAAATGAATGAGTATTTACACTTTTAAAAAGTATCAATTTTTCCTTGTTTATTTTTAGATGCAAAAGCTACATCCTGCTTTAGATGCATATGCTATAATTCACATCCTTGTTTAGTAGTTTTTTAATCTTACCACGCAGAGAATGCTTAATAATTTATGCGAGAAACAGTTAAAAGTTTTTTAAGTTGTAACATTTTTCATTATTTTTTAGCACAAGCTTGATAATGAAATGATTTTTTTATTAAATATAGAATATCTGGAGATCCATTACAGGGCAGGAATTTTTACATGGTAACGTGAGAGCATTTTATTTATTGAACATCAAGGAAAGATATAAAGTTCATAGAATTTGGTGTATAAAGGGAAAATTATTCCAAGGTAATTAAAATAATAATTGCTTCTTTTTTCTTCAAAATTTCAAAAAAAACCTTCAAAGACAAATACTTTCTGGATGGATACATTATACTCAATAATAAAAAATGTACAACTGACAAAATCTATTTAAAGGTACATTACCGCGAAATTTTTCAATAGCCTAATAGATAGATCATACTGACTTTAGTAAAACCTGCAAATAT
>JAYJMI010018565.1:0-12718 GCA_036873855.1 Sarsia tubulosa
GACCATATAACTTCATGCAAAAAATCAGAAAAAAATAATGAGCAGTTTCTGAGAAAAACGTGTTACAGACGGACGGACGGACGAACAGACGGACGAACGGAGCTGAATTTATAGGACCCCTTCGGCAAAGCCGGGGGTTCAAAACGCATTACTTACTGTTGTTAAATGTTAAGGGAAAGAAATCATTTATTTTAAAGTGCCTTACCTACAAATAACCAAAGAATCTCTTCTTTAATTATATTCTTTCACAATAAAAACAACAAGTACTGAGTTTATTTATGTTGCAAAGTTGAGATAAAGTAAGAGCAGTTTTTAAGTCAGCGACTTTTAGTCGATGAGTTATTTGTTGGTTTAGGCGTTTTTTTGTTTTTTCTCGTATACGGATCACGGTATCAAACAATTTCCGGAACAAATTCTTCTCTCTGTTTGCTACTGTTTTTCTATTGCTTCCTTAGCTTTATTGTTTCTGTGATTTCTCTGTTTTTTATGCATCTATATTTTCATGCTTGCTTCATATATCAACCTTCCTCTCTTTTCTCGCTTTCTTCTCTGCCGCAAGCAGCTGAATTTTTTCATTTTGGTAAGCGCAGATAAAATCAAGAAACGCTAATTGTGAAACTTGTGTGAAATAATTAACATATGCTAAATTCCAGTTTTAAAAAATATCATCACTTGCAGTATGTGTTCTTCATTCAAAGTAAAACAAAAAGTGAACTACAGCTGGACTCCCTGTAATTATTTTGTAATCTAATGATTAGATCTTGAGATTAAAAAAGTGCAGATACACAATAGTGTCATCTTTTATCATGTTCAATTAATTTAGAAAAATCTAGAAAAACACTAGAAAAATCTAAGGAACAGCAGTGTTGAAACATAATGGTGGTCCGTCGGTACAAGACGACTGGGAAATTAGTTTTCTAGATCAAAAACATTGCCTTTTCACCTATACAAAGATCCAAACACTTATTTCGGACGACTGCTAAAAAACCTCATGTTTCAGCACTGAACAGATCTTGAGATTATAGGCAAAAATACCCATTTTGACCAAAATTTGCCTGCCTTGCCCAAAATAAGATTTTATTAGAAATATAAGAATATTAATTTCTACCTACCTCATGTTCTAGAATTCTGTTCTAGAAAAAACTAGAGGAATCTAATACAGGACAAAATTTATTTACCCAAATTTTGGTTGATCAATAATTTTTGAGAAAAATTGGGCTGGGTCAGTTTTTAACCATTATGAAGGTCTATCATCATGCAAAATATCAGAAAAAAATAATGAGCCAATTCCTAGAAAAGTAACTTGGAAACAGACAACAAAGGCCTTGATTTATAGGACTTGTTGACAAGCCTTGACTTTGCTGACAATGCCGGGAATCCATAAAAAACGTCCAATAAATTTCATTAAAAGCAAATTATGTTGTTTGTGTTTAAAAGATTGATTAGCTAGAACTTTACTTTTATGCTGCATTAAAAATAATAGTAATATCATATGAAATGCATTACATCATTACAATGTTTTGATTGCTTTGGATAAGTCATTTGGGTCTAAAAGTTTAAAGACATTCCAAAACAATGTTACAAAATTAAAATTACTTAAAAAGGACTTTCTAACCATTTTCTCATAATTCAAAGATAACAGGAGCTTTTGTTAAACATTTGAAATAAATTGTTCTTCATTAAGGCGAAATAAACATTTAATTGATTCAATAAGCATTCAATTGATCTATAAACCTAGGAATATTTTTAATTAACAACTCTAAAGCTAGGTGTCCACTGAAAGCGATAAGGTTTATCGTAAACATTTTCGCGACGAACAAATTTTCAATCGCAAGTAATTTTATCGCAAACATCTGTTGTTTGGTGTCCATATAAAGAATTAAATTTTAGAGTTAATTATTTTTAACATACAAACTTGAAGCAGTGTGAAGATGTTTTGCTATAACTAGCTATTGCGGTCGTGGTTGTTACTATTAAAACAAAACAAAAAACAAGAAAAAAATATAACGAAAATATGTTTCCTCAAATCCGAGCTCTTACCAATTGGCATTCATTTTAACCCGAGCTATTATATGCTTAGCACAATATTTGTCTTTATCAAACTTGCTAGATTTCTAAAAAGGACAATTAAGTAGTCAATATCTTATGATTCCTCTCCAGTTAAAAAATAATAAACATTCTCTCTCCATGATTAAATTAACTTATTCTCATCTTTTTTCCTGCGTACTCTGTGTGTTTTTCGTTTATACTGTATTTTAATTTTCGATCTTAAAACTGAAGCAAATTTTTTATATAACAGAAGATTCTTTTGAATTTTCTTTTATTTACTTTACTTAGCTGTCGGCTCACCTTTGAAGATTTAGTTTTTTGCGATAGAATTAATTCTTTAAATTGAAAACTTTTTCAATCTCTATCATAAATAATATGCGACAAAATTTAAACGATAAACAGGTGCGTTTTATCGCAAATCGTGTCCACTGAAAAAATAACTAATTTTATTTACGATAACTATTTGTGACGAAGATATTTTCTTCGGTGGACACCTAGCTTAAGAAACCTCGTTGTAAGTAAGGGAAGATTTGGAATGAAAAACTTAAATATTAGAAAAGCAGGATGTTTTAAAAGCAGGAGGAGAATAAAACCAGGTGAACTATTCATAAAATCAAAAAATTGTGCAATTCATTTTTAAAAAAATAAACACATGGGTAATAGCAACATAAATAACTTAATTTTAGATTTTTTTATTTCTGATCTTAAAGGGAACCTGAGGTGACAAGACAAGTTAGGCTCATATTCAAGAGCTTCAAAAGTTATGAACAATGCTTTTTATTTCATGTAAAAAGCTCTTTTCGTTCTCAAGTTACCAGCGTTCTGAAGTTCAGATTTTCGGCCATTTTGTTTTTTCAAATTTGAGTTGAATTTGTAGGCTTGGTACCAGGAAAAAGTTAGAAAAAGCAACCTTGATGACATCACAAATTAGTAAAAAATTACATTTTTCCCTATATCTCGGATACCATATCGAATTTCTTGATGAAACTTGGTAATATACGAGATATTATATAAAGAAGTGGGATGAATGAATTTTCATAATACATAATGGTACCTACCACTCACTAGATCCAGGCCTTTTTCTATAAAGGTCTGGATCTAGCTAAAGTTACCATTATTGATTTTGAAATTACGTTTTTCCAGCTACATTTTATAATATCTCATATATTACCAAGTTTCATTAAGAAATTCAATATTGTTTCTGAGATATAGTGAAATATGTCATTTTTACTACTTTGTGATGTCATCAAAGGTTGCTTTCCCTGGTAATATACGCTTTAGCTTTATTAGCTTTATTAGCTTTCAGTTTCAATCCAAATTTTAAAAAAGAAAATGGCTGAAAATCTAAACTTCAAACACTGATAACTGGAGAACGAAAAGAGCTTTTTACATGAAATAAAAAGCATTGTTCATATCTTTTAAAGCTCTTGAATATGAGCCTAACTTGTCTTGTCACTTCGGGTTCCCTTTAACTCAAGATGTTTCTACATTAGAAAACAATACGATCACATCAGTAACATTTTTGAAAAAATTACCATTTTATTATCAATATTTTATATAGGAGGACCAAAGCTCCCTGGTACTTTGCTTGCTACAACTTTGAAAGAATATTCAAAAATCCAAAACAAAATATAAAATCAAATTTTCTAAACTTAAATAACTTTGAATAAATGTATCCTTTATTTTTTTCACAAATAAGTAATATAAAAGCATTGTAATCAAAAAAGTGCATAACTTTAGCTCAAGGAAATCCTCCACCATCCATCATTATTTATTTATATTAAAATGTGGGAATCGCCTCTATGAAGAGAAACATAATATTGGTATCTCCTTTTAATTTAACCTAACTATTTTATTTTGATCATTTTTTTCTGAAAAGAAAATTAAACACAAAATACTCAATAATTCTTTTTTTTTAAAAAAACAACAAGGAATCAATTACTAATGGACCCCCGCTTATTTTTATTTAACTGAGAGCATAAGCCATTATTGGGATAAAATGAAGGAGGTTGCACAAAATAGTCAAGAATTTTTTTCTAAAATTATTTACTGATCTTTTTTAAACCACTTTTAGTACAATTATTGGTAAATAGGAATTTTTGTCAAAAATAAAGCTCTGTCACTTTGAATAACTTATGATCCACTCAGTTCATGCAAAAGAACGATGAATGGTTTCTGGGGAAACTGTGTTACGGACGGACAGACGGACAGACCTGGATTTATAGGATCCCTTCGGTAAAACCGGGGATCCAAGTCAAATCAAATTTCAAATTTAGGCCCATGTTGACCCTTTTACCCTTATTTAAAGGACAATGAGAATTTTCCTGAATCAAAAAATTATATCATGAAGCATCTCCTATCCTCTTATGAAGCAACAGATCCTTTCGGCCCAATTTTGGACCTTTTTACCCAATTTTTCTGGGAAACTAGAATTTTCAAAAAATAATCAAGCACATCGTTAGTTACATATTTTTATACCATAACGTCATAAAAAAAATTTAAAAAAAAATGAACCAATTTTTAGAAAAAGCCAAAGGAGTCAAATTTAGGCTCATTTTGACAATTAGAATTTTTCAGGAAAATTCTAAAAATACCTCGAGATATTAATATGACTTAACTAAGTATAAAATTTCAAAGAAAAATAATGAAGGGTTATTGAGAAAAAACGGAAACACAGAAACTATAGGTCCTTCAGGTTTCACTGGGGACCAATAAAGAAACAAATAAAAAAATGTGAGGAGGAAGGATAAGACTACATTTACACGACAATAATAAAAAATGTTGAATTTATTTTGTTTATCTAAAATTCTATAAATGTTTTATTCAAAGAAACTTGGCTTCTCCATCAAAAACCATTAATGTATTTAAGTCAAAAACCATTAATGTATTTAAGGCGAGTCCAACTTGATTTATCGTTCTACGGGCCCGACCGACTCTATTTTTTGGAAAACTAAGAAAATAATAATATTTATATTATTTTACTACTAATCTTTACGATCTGAAATTGATTATGGTAGGGAAATTAACCTTCTTTAACGTTTTTTAACGATATTAAAATTATTATCGTAGCAAAATTTACCTTCTTCAAACATTTTTTAGCAATCTTAAAATGATTATCGTAGCGACAGTTACCTTCTTCAAACGTTTTTTAATGAACTTAAAATGATTATGGTAGTGAAATTTACCTTCTTCAAACATTTTTTAACAATCTTAAAATGATTATCGTAGCGAAATATACCTTCTTCAAACGTTTTTTAACAATCTTAAAATGATTATCGTAGCGACAGTTACCTTCTTCAAACGTTTTTTAACAATCTTAAAATGATTATCGTAGCTTAATTAACCTTATTTCAACGTTTTTAATAATCTTATGTTCTTTTTAGTGAAGTTAACCTTCCTGAAACGATGTTTTAGCGATAAGAAATTTTTAATATAATATTTTATTATTATTATTTTTATCTTACTGACCGACCGACCCTAGTTTCGGAGCACATACGCCCGTAGAACGATAAATCAAGTTGGAATCGCCTAAAGAGAAAATAAAAAACTGGGTGCCTGAAAACTGTCCCTGTTGTCTTGATAAGACTTTGTTGACTTTAATTAGCACTACATTATTACATAAGGAACGTAAATTGCTATTCTTATATTTTTGTTTAATATTTAGACAATGTATATTTTAATTATTTTTTTTTGTCAACACGAAATAAAGAGATAATAATAATAATAATAATAATAATCCTAGATAAAGTTTCTTCAGTGTTACTTTCTTTCTTAAATTTTTAAATCAACAAAATATTACTACTACTAACTATACTATACCCCTTTGTTTTGTCCACAAACATTTAAACAAATGGAAAGAATATTCCCTTTTAAAGAGGATTTAGAAACGACACACAACTAGCTAGCAATAAATAGCAAGGGTGCAAACACAGTCAGTGTTGAAACATAAGGGTCGTCCGACGGTACAGGACAACTTCTTTCTTGTGGGGACGACTGGAAAATGTGCTTTTTGACCAAAAATACTGCTTCTCCAACTAAACAATGTTATGAACAGTTCTGTCGGACGACCACTGAAAAACCTTATGTTTCAGCACTGACAGTGCACTGTGTTTAAGTTTCTCAACAAATCTCTATAACAATACATCTTTGGCTAGAATAACAATAGTGTGACTAATGGCAACGATAGAAAAACAACATAACAAAAACAAACTGTATTGATTCTACCATATAGTGTTTTTAACACTCGATACTCTAGTTATGTACTCAAAAAAGTTTTAATTTCTATTGCATTACTTGTGTTCCAGCATTTGGAGAATTTGGCTTATCAACTTAAACCTCAAGGTTTAATAATTGTTATCATTATTGTGTAAGACAAGTTGTACCAGTAGCAGGACCAGTTACCGGTAGACCGATTTTACCACCACGGCTGTAAAAATACTTATAACTACTGCTCATTTTAGGCATCCAATGATTATTTTGTTGCCTTAACAAATTTAATTTCTTTTGAATTAGGTGATTTTCTAACTTTGCATCAAACTGTTTCAATAAAAAACACACAGAATAATGGATCAAATTCTTACATCAACTAATATTAAACTTTGTTTAATTAAACTTTAATATTAAACTTTAATATTAAACTTTGGGTTTTTTCCAGAGGTTTCTTCTACCACTGTTTTTACAGAAAGATTGAGTTTTGAAAGGGAGAAATATGAATATTTTTACACTGGCAGGACTAATTATCTAGTAATTAACATATAAACATGAAACATAAGGTCATTTGATAGCTTATTCTAAGCATAAAATTACTTTATTACTTAATTTTAAAGATTCAGTTTCAAAACTCAATTCACGATTGAGTTTCTACCACCAATTACCGGTAGTAGAAAACCTCTGAAACAATCCCTGACAGAATAATTCATCAAATTCTTACATCAACTAAATCAAACTTTAAGGCTATCTAAGTGAGGCTAAGGCTCACTGTTGCTACATGGGCCTATGCTTTTAATGAAGTTTTTAATGAAAAATATTTTAATGAAGTCTGTTTTTTTAAGGTATGAGGGAGGTGCAAGTTGAGTTCAAATTTTAAAAATAAAGATCAGTCCTTTTTTTTTATTTCATTGAAAAAGCTCTTTTATTTTCTTTTTTTTATTTCATTGAAAAAATTCTTCATTCTCAAGATATCTTGATTCAAAGTTACATATTTGGAAATAAAGAAAACAAAAACAATTTAGAAAAAGAACCTAAGATTTGGTATACCAGGAAAAATCAACTGTGACGACATCAAACCATAATAAAATATGATTATATTTCTTTTTTTTAATTGCTTTTATTTTATTTTATTGATAATTTGGGGTCCCATATCTGTACTTGGTATCAAAAACCCACTGGTTGCTTCTATGTCTCAGGTGACAAGACAAACTCAGATTAAAGAGCTTCAGGATTATAAATATCAGAATCTTTTTTAGAAAAGCTTTCTTGCTTCTCCAGATAACTAAATTTCGAGTTAAAATAATGTTCTAGTACTAGATACCGAATTTTATCTAACTTTAAACAAGCCTTAGCCTAACTTAGTAACAAAGTAACAAATAAAAAAAAAAATTATTCATAAAATCAATAAAATTATAGAACAAGGGCTAAATTGCCAGTGGACCCCCGGAAAGTAAATTGTGACAAACTGCCCTATTGCACAAAGTTCGAGAAAACTGACAATCTGTAAAATTAGATATCATTTTAAACTCATTATGCAGCAAATGAGCGCAAACAAAAAACAAACAACATCAAATACTGCACTTTTACAACCATAACCATTGTACAAAACTATAAATAAAATGGTACTCTGTAACACAAGACATTATGCAAAATATCAATTTTTCACACAAATTTGACTTTTTGACCTCAGTTACCGCTAAAAAAAAATTATCGGAATAATGATGATACTTGTGTTAGTTTGAAACCTTCATTTTGCCTCTAACTCTGTGCTCTGTGAGGCATTTTGAAAAATATTGATTTTTGGGCCAATTTTGACATTTTGACCTGAATTTTAGGACTATAAGATACTTCGTCAAAAATCCAGCTCTGCCACCTTTCTGCATTTATGACCCATTAAATTTATGCAAAAAATCAGAAAAAATGGATGAACAGTTGAACTTTTGACCCTAGTTAAGCGCAAACAAGAATTTTCAGAATGATGACACTTAGCCTGTAGCTATTTTTGCCTAAATTTATGCAAAATATCAAAAAACAAAAATAATGATCAGATCTTGAGAAATTTCGAAAAAAGTCAATTGTTGGGCTAAAATTGCCCTTTTGACTGTTTCTGACAACAGAGTTTCTAAAAAAATGTAGCTCCGTCCCTTTTCTATATATGCAAAAAATCAGAAAAAACTAATGAGCGGTTTCTGAGTGTTATGGACAGACGGACGGAGCTGAATTTATAGGACCCCTTCGGTGAAACCGGGGGTCCAAATATAGAAATGCTCAAAACATCCTTACCATCCATGACGTAATCATCATTTCCATATTCTGTTTCGCTATTACTTGCAAATACGCTTCCGTTGATTGAGTTTTGATCTTCAAAATATTCAGCATGACTTGGCCGAGAAGCAGGTGAAACAGTCGAAGATCGAGTATAGTTAGCAGAATGGATAATGTCGCCACTAAAAATAAAATATTTTTATTTTAATAGTCAGTCACTTTCAGGAGTATTTAACTAGGAGAGTTGTAAAAAGCTCAAGCTGTGAATTCAAGGCGAGAAGTACAGGCAAAATTATGTTCTAATCTTGCTGAAAAATTGCTTTTTAGGTGAGCTATAAAAAGCTCTCCTCAGGCATCTGAGGATAGTGTGGGCATGTGCCAGAGTCATTGCTCGACTCTCATGAAAGGGACTGATAGTAGAAGTATTAATAACAAATTTACTCTCCAAGCCTCCAGAGTTCCAAACTGAATGAAAAACAGTGGACCATTCATCATTATTTTGATATATTTGCTTGCATAGTTATCTCTAAGTTTATTTAAAAAAAATAGTAGAGACATCCCATTTTAGCTTTTTTGTTGCGTAATGTAATGTTCCAAGGAGTATTCGTAATTGTTTTGCAAAATGTACTTGGTTATATAAACCTACGTATGTTCCTGTTGGTATGTTACGTTATGCTACAAAAAAGCTGAAGTAGAAAGTAACCTTCACAGAATTTATGTTTTAGGAATTTTTTTTACAGTTATCTATTTCTTCTTATTTACTCATTTTACTCATTTTTGTTTTCCTCGAAATCCAGGTCGGCATTCCGCAAAAGCTGACCTAAAGCCGATCTTAAAAAGACATTGCTGACCTAAAATAACACAAAATGCTGACCTATAAAAGTCTGAATTTAGAGGACTGCTTTCAATACTAACAGTTTGACTTTTATTATATAAGCCTTTAATTTTGCAAATTAAAATTTCCAATATATAAAAGGCAGGGTAGTTCTCAAATTTGACTTATTGATAAAAGCACCAATTTGCCTCTCTGCATTAAAAAAATTGGTGCCCTTAAGCACTGTATGTTTGAACCTTGACTATTATTATTTATTTATTATTATTATTATTAATTCTTTATTTTAATTCGGTAAAAATTTACAAAGAATTCGTTAAAATCCGTGAAAAATAAATTATAAAAACAAGTAATATAATTAAAAAGGCAGACAGACACAGTACAGAAAACTGGTATAATTAAACCGAATACTACCAACAGGGATGAAAACAACCTGACATTGAATCCGCCGAAAATGGTAAAGTTATACAATAAACCATGTAGAATACTCAGGTTTCTAAAAAATATCAGAATGTGGTTCAGGTAATTGAACTAAAAAAATTGCTTTCTTCATAAACGCAGAACTGAAAACAACCTGGGATGGAATTCGCAAACATTATTAAGCTTATAGAGCTACTTCACACGTTAATATATTATATGGTGACAAATATAATCCTTAGCTACATTACTGTTTTGTGTTTTTCTTTAATTTAAATAATTTAGATACCTAAAATAATTACCTTTGTGATTTATTCCTATTATTATCACCCATTTAAACCAAATTGTGCATTTAGCCTTCAGCCCTATTACAATTACATTCAGATTGAAAAGTTTTAATAATAAAGATCAATTTTAAAATTTCAGGAAAGAAAATCTGAACACTTTCGGCTAGCAAATGGGGACATCAAAAAAGTATCAAAAAATATAAAACCATTCATTATTTAAAAGAGGGAATTAAGGGGGAAAAACAGCTGTGTCAATTTTTCCTATTTTCTTCATTAAGTTTTAACAAGCACTTAGCAGAATTAGAATGTTGAATATATTAAAAACATTTCCGATAAAAGTAGCCTGTTTTTTTTTAATTGTAACACACTCGAAAAATATAAAAAATTACGAATCTAAGAGGATCCCCTGGCTGGCCCTATGCAATAAAAAAGTTATTTAAAACATTAGATTACAACTTTCACTTAAAAACATATATTTTTAACATAACATTAAATAATTAATTTAAATCTCTCTTCAACTTGAACTAGAACGCCTGTGGGCATTATGATTAGCGCTTTATTGTTTCGATTTTAAACAGGAAACCTCAAATCTTATAAGTAAAATTGTTCAATATAGCTTTTACTAAATAAAGAAAAGAAAGTTTAAAGAAAAACTGATAACATGAGTAAAGTTTCAATGATTATACTCAAAAATAATTTACAAATAAGTTTCCGAGTTATATTTTTTAGATATTGTCTAGTTTCGCTCGTTGATTTTTATGTTGTTGATGAATGTTAAATTAAAGTAATTTATTCTAATTATTTAAACATTTAAAATGAAATGAATTATTAATTAATCATGTTCAACTTCACTATCTTTACAAAACGCATTAAAATATGGCTTTTCTTTGTTAAATACTCCTTTTTATGGTGATGCCTTTGATAAGATTTTCGGATTTAAATGATAACAACAATCGAATAAACAATGAGATCTGCGTTTAAATTCGAATACGCGTGGATACACGCAAAAACATGTAGAAATATATAATTTTTTAGCAAAGCTCATTGCAAAGATACAGTGCGAGCGCTAATCAATGATTATTCTTACAGTAATTATTACGTTAAGAAAATCTTTTTTACTGTTATTACTGTAATTAATATTGTAATTAATTACTGTAATAATCAAACTTCACCATTGGAAATTCGAAACCAACACTAGGTTCAATAAGCAGGCTATGATCTAGCCCCAAAGAGGGTCCGGATGTAGGACTCTGCCCCTTCAAAAAACTACAAATTTAATGCAAAAACACCTTTTATTGAGAAAATATAGCATAAAAGTGCCCTTTTTCAGAAAATTCAGACCCTGCTCTCTCATTCTAGATTAGTGCCTGATAAGATGCCTTTCTTAAATTTTCTTGCAAAAAATCTTTTTCGTTGTTCTTGTTATATATGAATTAGTATCAACCCTATTTAAAGTTTAAACTTGTTTGTACAATATAAATCTGTCTACATATTGCCACATACTGTACACAGGGAAGTATACAGTTTGATACTCGAATGCTGGCAGAGAAGTAGTCAGCTTCATATGGTGTACTGGTATGGGAGCCCAAGTTATTAATTAAACTTTGCTGCACTTTTAATAAATCTATAAGTTGTTATTTCCAAAGGATCAGAATAATAGAACAGAGATCTTCCTCTAAACTGATCAAATAGACATATAGATCTAAACAGTAAAAGTAGCTTTTATAAATCTGTATGCCCAAATTATATCTGAAAACAAACTATACTATATCTAGTGACAACAGTGCCATATCCAGTGAATTTTTGGGGGCACCAGAAATTATTCATCAGTAGGTCTTGTTCACAAATAATTGCTTAAAATCACAAAGATGTAGCAGTTTTCTGACAAGTACTTGCATTGTTTCTCAAAACTATGCCTTTTCTACTAAAATCTCTGATTTTTAATCAAAAATTGGAGGTAAAATTGCATTTTTCTTGAGTTTGGGATTATTAGTTTGGGCTCCCAAACCGGTATACAGGCTTCAAAATAGCTCTGGATATGGCCCTGATCAATATAAATACTAAAACATTAGGAGCATTATTAATTACAGTAAATTTGAGTGAACTGCAACAAGTTACTGTGACAATTGGAGAGTTCTTTTAGAACAAAAGTCATTAATGATATACACAAACATATTGTTTAAAAAACATTGAAAAATATTGTTTGATACAAAAAATTAGTGTTTTATTGATACACTCAATTTTTTTTATTGAAAGATTTTGAGTACAACTAAGATGTCTATGCTGACCCTTCATCAGCCCCTGCTAATCTGAAACTCTTAAACTGAGAATTTCTAGTTTAAAAAAAACTAAACAAATTGTGGTTGCCATAGGAAAAAAAATTCTTCCTGGGGTAATTGTTGTCATTATGTTCTCTTCTATATTTTAGAGTTAGATGTACAGCTTTATGCATATGAATAAATAGTAAATTCACTTACATTCTGGTAGCAGATTGTGGTTCAATCAATTCATTATGGCAACAGCCTTTGACAATGTGGCAAAAATATGGTTTGCCTCCATTTTCTGAGGAAAGCGATTTCGATGATTGGATTCGAGATTTAGAACTATGGCAATTAGTAACAGACCTTGACAAAAAGAAGCAAGGGCCTGTTGTTTATTT
>JAYJMI010018676.1:0-10712 GCA_036873855.1 Sarsia tubulosa
TAGGCAGGCGATATCATTATGCCATGCCTTTTTGTTATTTTTAATATCTATTTAAACGTTATACCATTTTACTATGGCATTTAAACCGAATTAAAATAAAAAACTTCATTCATTCGTTTTATTCCACGTGGTAAGTATCGCTATTTCTTAAGAGGAACAAAACTTTATCGTATACGAAATAATTGTTGATGAATTATATTCTACCAAATAATTTTTTCGATAAACTGTCATTTTTCAAACAATATGTCGGCTTAATTAGTCGGCAAAAATATTTTCTTATGTGCCAAGGTGTTTTCTCCCCCTTTCCTTGTTATAATATCTTCGGAACAAGGTTTACTATACAAAGTCTATTTTTTAGTTGAGGAATCCGAATAATGCACCCATTTTATATAAAAATAACTTTTAAAAGTCCATAATATAACAAAAGTTACGGTCAATTCTTTTATCCTTTTATAAAAACTTTTTTTACCCCTCTTGACAGTTTACAAGAAATATCGATGTTTGAATATATACTTTGATATACAACTGTTTTTCTGATAAAAAAAAGGCACGGAAAGAACATAAAGACACGTAAAAAAATCAATAAATAACATGGTCTGGAAGCTCTTTGTTTAATTCTATTCAAATCAGTTTTATGTTAAAATGTTAAAAAGTGACTATCACGTGATCAGAAAATGAGAAAAAATTATTTTTATTTTCTTGATATGTTGCGTTGCTTTAAATATAATTGCTTTATAATTGTTGAATCTAAGGATTTATTATAGCTTAGCTGGATTGAGCGCGAGCATGTATAATAGGATATTCAGAAACCTAACATCGAAGAAAAATTATGTCATTTACTTGAGTGCGTTTGAAGCCAAAATACTGATCTTAATTTCCCAAGTGATAAAAGCATTGTCTTTGGGAATTTTTATTGGTTAAAAACATTTAATATATGCTACTAAATTCTCAACACAAAATTGAAATGCCTGGTGATATCGTAAGATGCCTGGAGTAATAAACGTAGTCATTGTTTTCTTGTTTTAAGAAATATCTATCTTGGTTATTTTATAGGTTCCATGTGCTCAGTTTTTGATATTTTTCTGTAGATATGTTTTTTGTTTCTCCTAACCTTCTCAAAGATTATCAGATATTTTTTTACTATATGCAAATCTTAATAACTCTTTTTGCTTTTTAATTATTTTACAGTACAGTAGGTCATAAAAGGTATTACCTTGGAGAGAAGTTTAAGATAAATCAGCTTAATTTATGCTCGAATAAATTAATTATCATCGAAGTTAGTTTTAAGATTTTAAACAAAAAACGTTTTGCACTCAATCCAGCTAGGCTATGATAAATCCTTGTTGAATCTAAAGAATTTATGAAAGGAATTTAATGTTTGATAAAATATTATTTTAATGTACATTAAGGTTGCTATATTACAAGGTTTTTAAACAAAGGTTTCGGTGGAACTACTTGGTTTTAAGTAAAACCAAGTACCTTTTTATAATTAGCAAGACCCTCTAAAGGTTTATAAGAGGTAGTTGAAATATTTCTATTTTTTTTGCCCTCATTTCAACGAATTAATTGTTATGATGTATTTCTTATTTTCCTTTTCCAAAATTAGCAACCCAGGAAAATACTTTAAGGCTAAACTTGACCTTTTTCTAGGATTTTTTTTTAGTTCAAATGTAGAAGTGCTACAAAATTAATAAACAACTAATAAAATTATCATACACAATAAATCATTAAACGTTATAAATAAATATTGTAATTTGTTTTGAAGTGTTACACTCTCCCTGAGAGACTTTAATCAAGATTTTTGTTTAAAATAATTTGTTTTGCTCACTTTTTGATCATGTGACACGAATAAATCGTAATAATAACATATAACCTTGATATAACAAAGGACTTCCAGACCATGTAAACGCTTAGTAAAAGTCAGCAATGTTGCGGCAGTGCGTTACATCGGATATTGGTTCTTTAACGCCGTAAGGTGTAAAACGAGTAAGGGGTAAAAAGTAACAAAGTGTGAAAAGATAGACTGGATTATATAAAACAAATACAACTATTGCACACTCTTGAATGATATGAACACGAGTATGTTTTTATTTTGTAAGATTGAATTGAATTTTGAATTTCACCATGAATTTTAAGTGTTTCAATGACTTGTAAATGTAATGAGTTATTGTCAACACGCACTGTATCATAGTGTTTGCTGTTACATTCCTTTAAAATTTGTTGTTCTCAAAAAATTGCAAGAAAAACAACATCGTCATTGATGTTTTTTACTTGCTTTTCTACATTTTCCATCTTCAAAGTTTATGGAAAAGGTTTGAAAGTTCTGTTGTAAAAATTGTTCATCTTCATTGCTTTTGATTTTTATAAGGTCCTTTGAAAACAATGCAAAACAGAGTAAAGACTTGCTAAGCAAATATGTTAAAATGGTTTAACAGAAGATAAACATATAAACCCATAAGTAAACAAACACCTACTAAATTATTAATCTATCTATCCAGTGCGAAATTCCAGAAAATATGACATTTAAACGTCAGTTTTGTGTAAATAAGAGAAACAATATACTTTAGATAAGTACTACTATATATTGCTACTTTAAATACACAGTCATAATCCATTGCTACTTCAATCCGTAATCTTAATGCTACTTCAATCGGATTATTGTTATAAATCATATTTATTTACAAAAGTATTTTTAGTTTGCTACTCTTCCCCGTTGCTAAATTCTAATTTTAAAGGCTCATATTCAATTTCAATCGTGTACATGTAGAAGTTAGTACGAAATAAATAAAACCGGTCACTCGGTATCTCCCTTGGAAGGGGGCTTAAGGAGGCAATACAATAACACAAAAACAAAAAAACACAGAAATTGTCTATGAAATATTTAAAGCCAAATCTTTTTTTTTCAGCGGTGCTAAGAAATAAAACGTTTTATGTACCATTTCATTGATTCAGTATAATAATATATTTAAGTCTTTGTTGTGATGTAAATCGTCCAAATATATAGAACATTCAAAACGAGTTCTAGTAAATCAATGTTTGAGGATAGCTTTATTTAAGTATATGAATTTTAGTCGAAGTGTATTCTTTCCAAATCTTTTTTGTATCTCAGTAATCTATTTTTGTAACAATATTTTTGTATTTTTAATCGCAGGTTAAAAATTAGCTATCAAAATAAAAAGAAGTAAAATTATTTTCTTCTTGAAATTTTCTTATATTAAGATTTACAAATTTACAGATTTATATTTTATATGCTCTTAATCTCAAAATTTAGGGGTTTTTCTTGAACCCCTATTGTTCTTTGAAAAATTGAAAGATCTATCAAACATAAGCATCTGGAGCCATTTTCTATGTGTAGTTCTGTGTAGTTTTTTTTGACAAAAAATTGCATGTACTTTGTGTTGCCCGCACATATTGGGTATGAAACCAAATTTTCAAAGTGCTGTTGTGGGCTTATTTCTAAGCTTCAGAATGGGATATTAGGCACATTGTTTCCTTGTTACTTACTTGTTACTAATTCATGGTTTAGGTTTGTGTTATATCTAAAGTTATACTAGAAACTAGAAATTTCTGAAAAATGTGTTATTGCAAAAAAGAAAGGTGGGATCATTTAGGTTCTTTGTTTTGAATTGGTAATTATTTTTATTGAGTTTCAATGGTCACTTAGTGGTATTGGATTTTTTTAGTTAAACAAAGACATTTTATTAAGAGAGTACATGGTTCATTTAAGAATAGAAATGATGAGTGTTTCTATTTAAATTAACTTATTTTGTCAAAGCTTCCGAACTAGACTAAGCTTTCAATGAAAAAGCGATTTATATTTTTCACACTAAAATCTTTAGGTGGGTGACTTGTTAAATACGTTGACATAAGAAATCGAGCTTTATGAACAATGTTTGAAGGAACAGTTTTATACTGATTTAACATTTGCCTAAACAAAACAAGCTACGGATTTAAGCTATACTTTTTTGTTACCTAAAAGAATATAGGAGTTAAAATAATTATCCTCAATTTCCCTAGTTTAGTGCAAGAGAGACCTTCTAGAGATTCAATTTTTGTAAAGTTAAAAAAATATCAAGAAATTTTGAAATCAAGCCGAGCTAATTGAAAGGTACTTCTAAATTTAGCAATTTCACCTAGGTAACAAATAGCAGACTTTAAGAAAACAAATTTTATGAGATTTGTTTATTTAACTTAAGACTCAAATATTATTTATAGTATTCTCACTTTGTTACTTGTGTTAGTTTTATTATTCAGTACATTGAAATGTGCAACTCCACCAATCAAGAATTTAAATTGATTGAAGTATCAAGTATCAATTAGAAGGAATTTTAATTCACATTATATATATATAAATAGATGAAGTGTTTAAAAGTAATCGGAAAGGGGTAGCATAAAAAACAAATAACCTTTTTCTGGATGTATCTAAAAATTATTTTAAAAATGCAAATACTATTTGTTTTATTTCTCTTTCTATATTTACATTTTTACTACAAGCTCATAGAACCAGTCTACGTTAGTACTAAAGTTTCTTCTTTTAAAACGAATACTCTAAAATCGTTCATTATCTATGTTACAATTTCAACTAACATTAACATAACTTTTTTAATATACCGTCTTTCTATAATTGTTGCAGATCTTTCCACAAACCAAACTAATCGTCACAATATTAAGGGTGCTTATTTAATTTTTTTGTTTAAAAGTTTGTATGTTCTAAAAGTAGAGAATCGATATTTTCTCTCTTTCCAAGTGATGATGCATCTATTTATCTATCTATCTATCTGTTTCTAATAAACAGCAGCTATAGTTATTAAATTCCTAACGAATCACCTAAACAAGACGCTCTTCCACAATTCGTTTCAATTCTTCAAGCACATTCGCAATCTGTGACCATCATGTTTTCCAGCCGTTTAACATATGCTGTATGGTTATCAGTCAAATGCATGATATTAAAATCTTTCAATCGAGTTGGCATACAACATGGAGCAGATGATTTGCCAGGATTAGCAAGTTCCACCAATTTCCCATAAAATGATTTAGGTTGGTTTTTACAACTTCCTGAACAATAATAAATATTCAGGTTTTGTGGCGCTACAAACCAGTTGTGCCATCCAAGTTCTTTTGTTGTGATTGAAATTTGTCTCAAGCAGCATTTGTTTCCACGACATTTACGAACTTTTCTTCTGACTCGGCTGTATTTTGTGCTGTAGTCAATTTCAATGATGGGCATCATTTTGGAGTCAAAACAGTGTTTTTTGTCACACTTAAACTTTAGTCTATAAATATCTTTCGGTTTTATTGTATCGACCCATTCGGTAATATGTTTTGTGATATCAGCTGACGTCGCGTCATCGCCCATACTAATAGGGATGTTTGCAATTTCTGTCTTTGATGTATCCTTGATATTGATGACACGGATGCTTGTGCCGTATGACAATTTCTTAACATCAAAGATTGTTAGCTTCGCTGAATGAATAGCTTGTAAGCCTTCCAATTTTAGATTGTCAAAATCGAATTTGTATGTGTTTGTACCTAATATAGAAAATAAAAATTTATTTAAATGCATATATGGACTGTAATTCAGTGATTTGTATAAATATTTTTTTGTCGAGATAACATTGCGGAGAAAATGATTTCGACTAAGATTTTCCGAGATGATTGTTCAAAGCGCTTTTCAGATTCAATTCCACATTCATTACTCATAATTACTGTTTGCACTGCATTCTGCTTACACTGACAATTAAATAGTTTCACATAACCTTGGAAAATCAAAACCTAATTTAATTTAGATTATAATGTGCGGCTAATGTTTGACAAAGTAAGTATATAGTTTATCTATTCTTTAGAAAACGTATGGCATTTTTAATACAGTTCTTTTTATTAAAATATTTTGCTTACAAAAATGCAAAAAACTCTCATTTTATATTTTAGAAAACATATATATAAAAAGATATTAAGGAAGTAAATATTGTGTCAAACCTTTCTGTTTGAGCATATTACTTATACTTCAAATTAATAATGCTACTAACCGATTTTTTCTGATTGCAATATGGCATTTGCTTGATATGAATCAGAATCACTTCCTGCAATATTTGTCGGTATTTCAGCTTGCCGTTTCATCAATGATCGTGGCAGTACATAATTCTCTGCAGTTTTTGGTTCTTCGGTCATGTCCAGTTTTTCCAATACATACTTTTTAAAGATTTTTATTTGTTCATCTTTGACTTGGTCACATAAACATTTGCTCACCAAAACTAACAGTGTGCTAACGTAAAAGATTGATCTGACTTTTTGTGAATACATATTGGCATCGTTTGTTGTCTTGTTATTGTTTTTTGTATTTAATGTAGTAGAGGTATGTTTGTTGTTGACAAACTAAAAGAAAAATACAACAATATTTGTAAAATATAAGAACAAAGGTCAAGCCACTTTGAATACAAAATTTACATATTTTCTTTTGAAGTGCTTCGTATATGAAAGATAGTTTATAAGAAATATTTTGTTCCTTCAAAACTTAAATTTGTTCTTGCTAAATACAGAACGAATCGTTTCAACTCATGAGTAAGAACAACTATAAATTTTGAAGTTTATTAAAAAATATTTGTTTTTATACATTCTGAAATCAATCTTTTTGACCTATATTTGTTTGTTGTAGTGCAGTATATTTGATTACTATTTGGTTTTATAATTACGTAATATCATGTTCCACACTCATCATTAAGCTGAAGGAGTAAATTAATCTCTTTTGTCAGTCAGCGATCTAGATCTAGGCACGTATGCACTTTAATGATAAAGCTGTTATTTGAAAACTACTTATAATGGAAATCAAATATACTGCGGTAAAATCTTTTGTTTACTGACCTCCTATTTTTTCATAAAAATATTCAATATTTTAGTAGTTTTAACGAGTATTTCTTAAGAAAAATAAAAAATTAAGATATTATCCGACCCCAATTATTTAGTTTGTTTTTGATGGATGACGATAACAAATATTTATTTTTATTTATAATATAATGCAGGATTAAGCCAATAAGACTTTTTGTACAAACAATGTTGCATTATGTGAAATCTATAAAATTACTGGAACAAAACTTGAACAAATTACTTATTCACTTAAAGATAGAAATATGTATGTGTTAAAAACTCTTTAATTTATCAATCCTTTATTACTTTAATAATAAAGCCTTCTACATAACGTCTAATTAAAGTTTGAATGGAATTTCTAATTAAAAGTTTGATTCGTCTTTATCAAACATTTCTAATATTGACAACTGGAAATAAGCAGCTTTAATACCAAGCTTGAAAGCGCAAATTTTATCAAAACATACAAATACATGCTAGCATAACAACTTGATAATAAATGACTATTTGTCTACTTTTCCATTAACATACTACCTATAAATATCTATAAAATATTAAAACTTAAATTTCTACTATACCCTCCCTCTGCAATCTCTGCAACTAAAGCATAGTCAAGTAACATTTATAGCCTATACCAATAAGTCTGTTTACTTTATTGTCTAATGCCGGAAATGCAGTGTTTTTTGAAGGTTAAATCCTTGTTATGATAAATGGCTAGCATATAAATAAATATTTACAATAATTTGGAAGAATTTTTCCATGTGATAATTCTCAATTAAAATAATCAAATAAGGAATGCCTTGATATTTTTTGTATTGCTTTTTAACTCAGCAAATATAAATAAATCTATCTAGATAATTTTTAAGTAGGTTTGCTTGCGCAACTTTAATATTCTCTCAATGTTAGTTTTTTTTCTGTGAAAATAATAACCAAAATAGATTAAAAGGGACAAAATTAGGGAACAAAATTGAACCATTATTGTCTTTATATGTAAAACGGAATTGTAGCTATAGAAAAAACATTTGATGCATTGAATTTGAATTGTAAATATCTGAAAACCATAAATACTGACACTTTTTCATCAAAATAAATAATTCTACAGTTTGTAAAGTTTTTTACAACCTATTTTTGTTTGCTACACGTAGTTCCAAAGTTTTGGATAAAAATAACTGCTATGGGCTTATTTATTAGTTTCAGAATGGTATGTTTAACACATTTTTTCCTAAATAAATAATAAGGTTTTATGAACTGCATCAGTTGAATAAAACACAAAAACTTTCAACAATATTTTGAAATCTGACTTTAATCTGGAAAACTCAATTTTCGAAATATATTTTACATCCATGCCATGTCTATCTAGCACATAGTTTATTTCAGATTTTTTTTATTGTGCTTAACAATAAAGCATGTCATTCTAACATTATACGAAATAGGAAGCCTGCTGATATAAACCAGGTTAAATGTTGCAACTGTTTATAAGCAACAAAGGCGTTGAGAGAAGTCATTTGTTTACTGATAAGTGTTGACAGGCATTTATCTTGAACAGATTAAAGTGACATTCTTCAAACTTATGTATTGATTACTACGATTTGTTCTTTGTATATACTAAGATCCAACACTATTCGTGTTCTACAAGTTTCTTATTGCCAATATTGTATTACATATTGCATAATATCATTTTGCATATTTATATTATAATCTCAGCTTACCTTCGAATAAAGACAATCCTGTCGAAGTATTAGTCGAGCTTATAAAAGTAATGTCGTTATTGCAAAACTAGGAAAATAGGACACACTATGTCAAAGACTAGTTATATGTGCTGTAAATATTTTGCTCTGATTTAGTGATTTTGTTAGAATATATATAGTATAATAGCTAGACTAAATGGTTCATAACTGAATTTCAGTAGATTTAGACATTAACTTGCACCTCAATTTTATTTATATAAAATAACTATTGTAAAAAGAATACATATAAAATGAATTCTTATTTTGTTATTGGCTGATGAAAAGCAACTAAAATAGTCCCTTTCAAAAATGTCTTAACTTAGGTCCTCTAGCCTGCTCTAACTAAGCTGTTATAGCTTTATAGACTTAAAACACTACAAACAATAAATAGCTTAATTAAATATAATTAACTTCCTACAGGAAGAGTTCTCAAAAAAGCTCAATATTTGAAATATTAAGTATAGTAGCAATTTACAATTTAATTTCACATTTCAAAACGAAAAGATGACCTCTCTAATTCTAAATATAGCTAAAACCTTGGACAGTTTACTGTTGTTGACATGATTTTATAATACATGAAGTAAAAACACGAAGAGGAATGAAACAAAGAATAGTTGCAGTTACTAAAAATAAAAAATCTATAATCTTAAATGTAAATAAGTCTACGTTACCTTTCGTCTTTCTTGCAAATAAAAAATAAATATTTTTTTTCATAGCATATAACATCTTGAAAAATTATCAATTAAAGTTAAGTAGGGATTCTCTTATTTCGATATAAAACAAAACTCAAACATATAAAATAAACCTCATGAAACAATAACCTTTCCCTCCCCTTTCTATTGACTTTTCAATACTTTGTTTTATTATAATTAAGTCGATAAGAAAAGTATTTCACTTGTATTATTTAAAGACATTTGTTTACAGTTTGTGAGGATACATGTATATTTTATTGACATATTAAGTTACATTTTTGTAGAGGTATGTCAAAATAGCATTCACTTGCGTCATATATTTAAAGTTGTTTTAACGGACTTTATACCACGAAGAAATACCCTTGAATATATTTTGAAATAGTTATGAATTCGAGTTGGTAATGATTTTATAGGCAATAAAAGAAACCTATCTTTTGACCTATGTTTTTTTGCGTAACAGTTACAGTGTAACAGAGTAACAAGCGTGATGTAACAACTCCTCAAAATCTCTATTTTTTACATTCATTGTAGGCAAACTGGGATTGAAGTAATTAAATTAATTTATAGAGACAATAGACTTGCAATAGTTTGCTAATATTGTAATGAATTTTATTATTAGAAAATGATAACGCACACTATATTTTGTTGCTAAAAATGTTTTAAAAATTGCAAATATACAGATCTATTTCAAAGAGAAGTTTGTTGAATTCTTCATTTAACAAAAATTAATCTTTCGATTTTCAAATTGAACTGTAACTAATGCACGCATAAGTAGGTTTTTACATATCCAATCTCAAATTGCTTAATCTAAATTAATCTAAAGTCGCATTGTTATAATTATAGAATTTTTTTTGAGCTTTTCGTTATTTCTAATCTGGGAAGGAGAAACGAGAATAAAGCATTTTTTACGGCTTTTAAAATGGCGTAATTGGATTAAGTAATTTTTTAGCTACCTTCAATGTAGACTTGATAAACTTACAAAGAACATACAAAGCTTGAATAAATCTATTGTATTGTGGCAAAAGTAATAAGAATAAAAATAAACCCTGGACAGAACCAAAAATCAACCAAGCAAATCTCTTAAAGTTACTAGTATAAAGAATAAAATATTTTGTCAATAATATTTTTATGTTTACGTAATGTCATTTATTACAGATTAAAACAAAATGTGTTGTTAAATATTTACAAGTTAACTGGACAGTTTGACAATTTAGAAACGTACTAAATAAATATTACAGCGCAGCTCCTCCTATATTTACATTACAATAAAGAAACGGGATAGCTCTTCAAAATTAAAGCTGATCTTATACCTTAAATTTAAATCAAATTTCATTTGAACTAATTAAGATTTACGGAAAGGGTACTACGTTCTTTCCTAACATTAGAAAAGTAAAAATAAAAAATAAATAAATAGATAAATAAAAAGAAAGATGAA
>JAYJMI010018787.1:0-12716 GCA_036873855.1 Sarsia tubulosa
GTTGTTTATGCAAACAAGAAAACTGTCTATTGTGAAAATATTTGTTAGTTTGGGCAAACAAAGAAACTGTCAATTTAATAAATTTTATATCTAGTTTTTGCAAACCAGAAAATTGTCAAAATAAATACTATATAAGTTTTACCAGTATGGTTAACTTCCTTATAAAATATTATATAATAGAATTTCCTGTGGTATATTAAATTTTATGAAATTTGTATTATGTTTATTAAATATATTTTTTAATGCCACAGTTAAACGGTCTAGAGAAGCTCCTTACTTGACCATCCTTTTTAGTAATGAATATGAGTCTTTTGTAAATGCCTCATAAACGTTTCATGCTTTGCAGACTCTTAAAACTTTGATTTTATATATAAAAAATCAGTATTAATTCATGCCTGCTAGTTTTTAAAAAGCAGTCGAGTTTGTTAATTTCCAGAGTAATTGAAGCAAAGTAATTGAAATTGTCTTACCCACAGACGTAGAACGCCATTTTGATTATTTGACTTTTTTTTTACAAAAATCTACTTTCCTCTTCGTTTACTGTACAAAAGATTTTGAAAGAAAAACGAAAAATGAAATAATGAAAAACATTTTTGTTATTGTTATTAATTATTAGGTTTGTTAAGGTTTTATAGTAATCTTTTAAAACGTCAATTTCGAAATTGATCGTTTTTATAAATGTGTGTAAACAAATTTACAATTTTCTAGATAAGAATCGCTAATTCTTAATCGATTTGATAGACCGAGTCAACGGATGGAGCCCGTATAATACGTCAGTAGACACGGTAAATAGAACAATTAAATGGACCAAGCTGATTCCTATTGTTTTAAAGTATAAATTCTATTTTCATTATTAATCACTTTATTGTTTTTTCAAACAATGGTGGTACGATGTGATTTACTAAACTACGAGTTGCGAGTTAACGTTTATGGTGCGAGTTGCATTTTATTATACGAGTTACTAGAAATAATTGTGCAAGTTAGAAAATTAATCTGCGAGTTAAGTTTCAATTTACAAGTTACGAGTTTCTTTTCCGCAAGTTAATTTTTAAAAATGCAAGTTAGGAACTAAAATTACGAGTTGAGAATTTTAAAATGCGAGTTAAAATCTAAAAATACGAGTTGAGAATTTTGAATGCGAATTTTTATTTTAAAAAATATATTAAAGCCAACTTAAGACTAGGCTTGATAAGCCGTTTCTTAAAAAAAGTCGAAAAATAAAAGTCAAAACAGCGAAACGGCTTTTGAAGTTTGTCTAACTTTTAAGACTACTTAATGGACTAATTTACGTCATAATGTATATAATATCAAAAAGGAAGCGGAAATTATTTTTAATATAAATTTTCTGACTGATAATTTTTCCCCAAGACTTATTAAAAAAGGCCTGATAACTGTATTCTTGAGACTTATTAAAAAAAAAGGCTCTAGTCTATGACCAACTTGGTGAAAACTCTTTATAGAAAAAGACGCACGCTTTTGAAATTTCTGTTTTTCCTATTTTCACAAGTTATAGTTGCTTTTTTTGATATTTGAGCTTCCTTGTCCTAATAAGTCCTAATAAGGTATACTTTATGCTTTATTTGAGTAGCCTGAGTCAAAGACACGAAACAGGTTTTCCCTATAAAAACCGTTTACAATGAGAAGAGTTTGTACTAAGGCTATATTTGAGTAGCTAATATTTATCTTAACAAAGTGCAAGGCTAATCTCAGAAGCCGTGGATCACAATAAAGCATTTAAATGCAAGAGAAATCTTTCACCTACCTTTTTCGATTTTTTAATAATAATTACTCGTAATAATAGGTGATAGATAATAGATAATTGAGTAATAATAGAGCAGAGGGGTTATTAACTAACTCTGCTTGTCAACTAAATTATCTTTTTTTGAAAGTTTGCCGCTACTCGTATGCTATAGTAACTAACTCGCTTAGCGTCTTTCAACTCGTACAAAAAAATTCACCAGCTTTCAGTTAAAACTAATCAAGGAATAAACTCAAGGAATAAGGTTTCAAATGACTTAAAACTTACTTAGTTTTAAAGGGACTTACTCAGGTGTTTTGGCCAAAATAATTAATCCCTACTGAAAATTTGTAAAATGAAAGATAACAATGTCAGTAACATTTTGTGAAAATTTGAGCCAATTTCTACTTGTAGTTTTTGTGTGAATTTCAAAATCGGTAAACAAAGGAAATCAAGAAGCAAGTGAGCTTTTTTGCAAAGTTTGGAGGTCTTTCACTTTTGATCGGCTAAATCTTATTGTCTGGTCTCACACTGCTCTTTGCGATACGTTAAATTCAATATAGGTTTCACAAAATAGTTTCACCTGAGTAAGTCCCTTTAAGCACAAATTAAAAGCAGATTTCTTGAAGACTCTTTTGGAAAAATAAAAAAAAGATATATGCCTAATCTGCATAAAAACTAGTAAGTATAAATAAATAACTTGGTAATTATTCATTCATTTTGTTCTTTTCCTCCAAAGATTCCCCTAAGTCCTTGATTTTTGAGTGTCTAACTGATAATTCTCTATTTCACTTCTCAAATAAGGAACCACAATAGAAATAAGGGCTCTAAGCTTGTTTGTGTTGTCCCTGCTATCAGTCCTCTGTCAAACCAATGTATGACTTTTTCATATTTTCTATTTCATCTCAGTATTATATATTTTTGTTAAATTAGACTTTTTATTTATTTATTCACATCAAAAATTATAAATTATAAGAGCTATCTTACTTCTATCTCACTATATAGTAAAACTAGTTATTAGTCACCTATACTTGTTAAAATCTTTTTCTTGTTCAATTGAGTTAACAAAAGAACTAAAACTTTATTCCGGGACAAATTCAATAGATGAAAGCGTCACCCTAAAGAAACAATTAGGGTTATACTTTCATACTTTACTCCGATAAAATCATGTTAACTGAAGTTATAGGTAGGGTCGTCACTCCCTAAAGACCGAAGCCCCTCTACCTATGAATATATACCATTCGCTAATTGTCAGTACGACAACCTTCTTCGGGATTTCGGCCCCTTTAAACCGCTTATTCCTTTGGAGATTAAAAAACAGAATGAAGGTGGGGACAGCAGTATCAAGTCTGAAACTGGCCAGTCAACTTCATACTACCAAAGCTAATGACACACAATTCATATATATTCATTGACTAGGATATGTGGGTTCGTCTCACCCAAAGATATAGAAAATATACCCCCCTGCATATATCCACTGTCCAAAATGCTACTAAGAATATACCTATGTCTTAATCAATATTTTTGAAATAGCAACTCATGTCTATTCAACATTTTCTGGCAGACACATAACAGAGAACTCTTAACTGCACTCTGAAAATGCATTCTATCTATCAAGGCTTTTACACTGATGACAAAGTCATCAAATAATGTAGTAGCTTTACATACTCTCAAAATTTCTGCTGCAATTGTTGAGTAAAACATCTTAGATGGACTACTGCTGCTTTTATGAGGAAGCCTTACTATAGAAAATGGGAAAAAATCTCTCTTATCATATCACTTATAAAAATCATATTGATGTTAATAAGCTCTGTAGGGAAGATTTCTTGTGATGTTTTTCAAATTCCCCACCATCATTCAAGGCATTAAGGTCATCAATGAAACGAAAAGTATTGTTGAATTTTCGAGCAAGAATATTGTTGGTTTTTTTTATCTGCAACAACCATTTACTTTCATAGAAAAACAAGAAAAGATTTGCACAGAATGCTGATGGGCCTCCACCTCATTGGTATTTCTATTTTTTGCTGAAGTAGGGCATTCCCAATTGAGAAATTACATTGACTTATAAGATAGTTAACTGCTTGCACAATTGAGGTTTTGTCATATGTATAAGAACAAGACTTTTTATCTTTAATCCAATTGGCAGGACCAAAATAATTAATACCAATTTTATTCTTTGTACCACCTTTAAAGCAAAAGTCAATGATGTTATTCAAGACATCAATTATTTTATCATGTGGTATTTTGGTATATCAAAATGTGGAAACATTTCGCATTATTTTTAGAATTGATTTTCAAGGTTTTTATGCCTGGAAAAAAATTCACTTTTTCATGATAAAGTTTAATTTGTTCATAACAGTAACATGTTTGCTTAACAACTAGTTGACACATCTTTTTATAGCGATAATAAACCAAAATCTCAAAGGTGTCTTATGCATTTTTGGAATCCAATATGCGGTAAGAAATGTTAGAAAGTCTTTATAAATTTTAATTTTAAAGGAGTTTTTTAACAATTCTTCTTGTTTAGTAGATTGTAATGCACAGTGGATCAGTATGGTGGCCGAGAAATGTCATACTAAATAAATAAATGAAAATGAATTTGAAAATAAAATTCATTTATGAAAACGTTATATGATAGTTCCCGGCCAATAGCGTAGCCGAGAAAATATCACGTAAAAAAAAATTGATGATACTTGTTGCCCATCACGTGGCCGAGAGATGTCAATCCCGTGTTTCCGTGCTATAATTTCTAAATGATTAGATTTCCGACATTTTAATTTTTTTCGGATAGGACTTCATGGTGTGCCTTCTATACGTAGTTTCTTACATATAGTTAATACCCTTAAAGTACTATACTTCTATGCTTTTATACTACTATGTTTCTATACTTCTATGCTTCTATACTTCTATGCTTATATAATTCTATACTTCTATGCTTCTATGTTTCTATACTTCTATGCTTCTATACTTCTATGCTTCTTTGCTTATATATTTCTATATTTCTATGCTTCTATGCTTCTATGCTTCTATGCTTCTATGCTTTTATGCTTCTTTGCTTCTATACTTCTATGTTTCTATACTTCTATACTTCCATACTTCTATGCTTATATAATTCTATACTTCTATGCTTATATAATTCTATACTTCTATGTTTATATATGAACATAGTTTCAAATACAAAATTAGTTGAGTTAGACGAAAAAAAATTAACATGTCGGAAATCTAATCATTTAGAAATTATAGCACGGAAACACGGGATTGACATCTCTCGGCCACATGATGGACAACAAGTATCATCAATTTTTTTACGTGGTATTTCTCGGCCACGCTATTGGCCGGGAACTATCATATAACGTTTTCATAAATGAGTTTTATATTTAAATTCATTTTCATTTCAATTTTTTTTATATTTTATAAATGATTTTATGATTTATAATTTTTTTTATATTTTTATTTATTTATTTAGTATAACTATTCTCGGCCACCATAGATCAGTTAAATTGTTTATGCGTTTAACAAGTTCATTACTTTAGACCTTTTGTCAAAAGACCAAAAAGTTGTTTTGATCCAACATATAAAGTTTTGCACAGTCATAAAGTTTTAAAGTGATGTTTAATTTTCATCGTTTAATATTTCAGCTGTTTGAACGTACGAATTTCTGCAATTAGAGGAGATTAGAATAGATAAGATGGGATTAAATAAGACACGTTATTACATCTGTTTGAAATCCTTTACAAATCACTTCAAGATTTCTTTAATTCTTTGCTTCAATATAAAAAAACGACTAAATCTAGTCTCAAATGGAAGTTACGAAGTTACAGCAAAAAATATTTCAAAGATAGATCTTTTAAAAATTTAGTAAACGAGTTGAAGAATCACTTGATTTGTTTCAATAACGATATTTTTCTACTTCGGTTCTGAATTCTGAAAGAATGTAATTTTGGAAACTGAATGGAGGATGAAAAGGAGGTTCGACTGCTTAGTTTCATGTTTACTAAACCCAATTGGACTATTCCTATTCTTCATATTTTTAAATTTAATTTTCTTTACTAATTCACAGCGAGTTATTATCGACAGTTTTGTTTTTATATTGAATTTCTAATTTTTTTCCTTTTCTAAAACAGCTTTTTCAATTAGTTCCTATTTAAAATTTTGAGAAATAACACAAAATTTTTCGTGATGACTTTCTGTTAGAAAATAGTAAGCATATGGACAATGAAAAAAAAGTAAAAACTCAAAATATGACTAGACTCGTTCATGTGTGCTTTTATTTTTTTTAAATGAAACAACTAAAAAGGGTCATTTGTGTCACATGTTATAAATTATTTGCCTTTAACTCCAAATAATTAGTTTCTTCAAAATTGTGAAATAATTCATTTTTGTTGAGTCATGATTTTTATTCTGGTCTGGGTGGAAGTGCACATAGCTATATTTTTCTGAGGGATGAGCTGGCTGCATCCCTCGTGCCTTTCCAACCCTGCCTATTAATAACGAAAACAGCGACATGCTCTTTATTAAACTAAAGCAACAAAACTACTATATGTAACCTTTTTCGACATATCTACTTTTATCTGCGTTTCGTTTAATTTTCATCGTCTTGGAAATACAAACATGATGGTTTTAGATTTTAATGTTACCATATGTAAAAATCCTAGTAGATTCAATTTAAGCTCCAGAACACATATAATTTCTGAGGAGGAAAATAAACCTCCTTGGAAGCGAAAATAAACTTCCTTCGGACAGATAAGTTTTCTGATGAAACTTACTTTTCTTGTTTTCAGTTTATAGTTTCTAAAGTGGTGAGCAAAAAATGGTTTTAGAACACATGCTGTTTCTGAGGAGGCTTACGTTTCTTAGTTTCTTTTCCGGGATTCACAAGTAACGATTAAAAATGTTCCAGAACAGATATTATTTCCCAGGAACACTATTTATAAAACCTTAGACTGGTTCAGTCTGTTTTACTGGGAATATCAAAAATCGGGAAATTTGAAATCATGAAATCGAAATCATGATCCAATGAAAAAGGAAAATATTCAAAGTATTTTAGAAGGCTAAATAAGAAGAACCAACTCAGTTTTATACAGTAAAAAGAAAGTAATCTTACATAATCTTGTATGTTTCTCAAAGAAAATGAAATTTCTGTTCTTCTGCAACTAATATCATCGTCTCAACTAACTACATCAAAAAGCCAAAATAAAGTTTAATTCATTTGATGGAACGGAATAAATGGATTATACATACTGATTAAAAACAATAGTCTTTGTTTCTGACAAACATTTTCTTTTTCCTTTCCCTTATGAATAATTTACATGAAGTTTTACATTGTGGAGAAAAACATTAAAAAGAAGTAGATTTTATAAAGAAATCATCCCGGTTTATTACGTTCTTTTAAGTTTTTAATAACATAGAGAAATATATGTGCATAATAAATTATAAAGAAGATAAATTATTCACTTTTATCCGCCAACATGGGCAGAGCGTAAGTAAATTTAGATATAGACTTACTTCGTTACTAGTCTTTTTATTCTTATACCGTTAAAAAGCCTGCGCTCGAAGTTAATCACTACCCGTAAATCACAGACGTCTTTATATCATTTTAGAGGAATATGATTGATTTGTTGTTGTTTATTTATTTGGTTTCCGAATAGAATTTCAAATTACAAAAAATGAAAAATATTTTGTTTTAAAAATGTCTCGTCAGATCAATAAAAAGTATTTCCAAATATAACATGCACCCAATAAAAGATGGACAAAAAATAGAAATAAAAAAAATCTTTCCTTACGTCACGTATTTATCTTACAACACACTGTGCCGAACGAATTTTGAAAACCTATTACCTGCTAAATAATAGATAATAGTAGTGTTTTAAAACATCACTCGTATGTTTTTATATAATAAAAGACTCTAGGCCATTCCCGTTTCTTCAAAATTCAATATACAGTCTGTCCCTCAAAAAAGTAAACCCAAAATATATCGTTATATATCAGTTTAACTATCCGGTGTTTTTAAAAGCGGATTGCATAAATAAAGAAAGAGAATTTATTCAGGTTTTCGTTGATAATTTTGATCTCTATAAAAAACGCAGGTACATAGTGTTGCCTACAAATATAGTGTACGAAATCAGATTTTTCAAAAGTGTTGCTGTCTATGCTTCAGAATTAGATACTAAGCACATTTCTTTCTTGCCATTTCATTTTAGTGTCGAAATTAAAAATAGAATGATTTTATTGAAAACTACGTGCAAAAGTACCTTTAATCAAAAGAAGAAAATAGTTTTAGTGAAACATATTTTTCTATTAAAATATTTTCAAAATTGCAATGAGGGCCGAGGCCGAGGCCAGGGCCGGGAAAGTGGGCCTGTGGCCGTCAAAAACCACAAGCCGAAGCCAACTTGCAAAGAAAACTTTAACCCTAAAGAGACTAGGCATTTAAATTGCATCGACCCCCCACTGATAAATCGAGAAATACTTAAAGTAAAGCATCAATTTTTTAAGGGTGCTAATTTGACTGGCAAAAAATCAAATTCCAAAAAAAATAATTTGATGACGTCAATAATATTTTGATGACGTCATTTTTAGTGACAAAATGACCAAAAATCACAAAAATTACATTCCAAAGAGTTACAAACAAAATTTTTGAATGAAAATTTCACTAAAGGCAGATAAATAATATTTATTTCACTTGTAATCAGTTTTTTTTAAAATTCATACCAGATGACACTTTTCTGACGTCACAAAAATGTTAAAAAAAGAAAAATGACGTCATAACTTCTGATAAAGTCATCAAAAATATCATCTGACTTTTGTTTTAAAAATTTTAAATGAGACTCAGTACTAAGTACATGAACCAAGGCAAAATATAGATATGGGGTAACACAAGACGTTTTCAAGTTATTAGAAAAACACCGTAGAGGTCGTCTCTACGTGAGTCTATCCGGGTAAAGTGCTAAAGTTCAAGACTCAAAGAAGAGAATCGAGAATTTACAATCTCTGGAATTACAAAACTGGTTAAATATATCAGTTCAAACTTTTAAAGTAACATTAAGGGGGAAAAAAATAATTAGAAGTATTTTTTTATTTCATCTAGTATTTTTTTCTTTCAAATAATCCATTGTAACCATTCATAACTCCTCTCCTTTATTAAACATCAAAGAAATTCAAACCTTAAAGGAGCATAAGAACAAATCATTGAGCTTACACTGTGTACTGCACTATCAAATGAATTCTATACAACTTTAAGTGATTCATACAATTAAATCATAAGGCTCAAATGTTCATGAACTTTTATGATGTCGAAATTAGTTATGGCGCGTTCTGAAACATACTAGAGAAAAATATAATCTTCTTAATAAACAAAATGAATAAGTTTTGTTGTATATGAACAATGTATCTTATAACCATCCAGAAAATATTTGTGAGCGCATGTTAATAGCAATTACTCATCTTACTAGTTCAGCTGTAAAGTTCAATCAAAGCTTAAGTAATGTGAACGAACTAACTTAGTCTATCGTACTAACTTAACTTATTGCTATGGCCATCAGTTACTTTCCAAATATCAGTTTATTTTAATATTTCTGTTTTGTTTAGCAAAAGTTTATTTCAATAATAAAGAAATAATTTTTATTATCCAAATTGGTCTCCTTCATGTTATGGTATATATCAAGCAATAATTAAGTTTATAAGCGTCTGGTCTTATTGTTAAATTTCTTAACCAAAGCGAAATAAATTATCCTCGCAATCTTGCAGGACGCAAGAACAATCTATTATTAGTTCGTATTATAGTATATTTACCTGCCCCTGTAATTTGTTTGAATGAAAAGTGCAAATATTTCACTCCGCTCATTGTTCTTAAACGATAGACTATTCTTTGTAGTTTCATAGCCACAGTTCGTATTGGTTTCGTATGGCGGGAAATATTTTGCTATATTCAGCTTTATAAAAGTGTTGTTGCTGAAACTTAGTTCAACAAATATTGTGAAAATTCTTTTTCCCTCTTTGTTCTCTCAGGATGAGTTTAAAAAAGGTTTTTTGTAGTTTTAACGAAGGTAATGAATTATACTTGCTAGCTTGCAGGCCTGAAACACAATTCATACTTGCTTCGTATGAAAGTAAATATTTTGCTTTATAAAAGTTTAGTCAATGTAATTTTGCTTAATTAAAAATTTCGAATTTCCTCTTCCCTCCTTCTTCTCTCGGTGTGTATAAAAAAGATATTTTTTGTAGTTTTAACGAAATCAAAACAAATTCAAACATTAAGGCCTTGTTGACATCATATGAGGTAATATTCAGCTATATTCAGCTCGATAAAGGTTTTAATGCTGCAACTTAGTTTAATTAAAATTCTGGAATTTCCTCTGCCCTCCTTGTTTTCCCAGGATGAATTTGAAAACATTTTTTTGTAGTTTCAACGAAAGCAATGAATTATACTTGCGAGCTTGCAGGCATGAAGGACAATTCATACTTGCTTCGTATGGAGGTAAATATTTTGCTCTATTCAGCTTTATAAATGTTTAGTCGATGGCATTTTGTTTAACTAAAATTTTGGAATTTCCTTCATCCTTGTTCTCTCACGATGTATAAGAAAGACATTATTTGTAGTTTTTACGAAGGCACGAAAAATTCAAGCATTAGGACCTGAAGCACCATTCCTATGGGCTTCATATGGAGATAAATCTTTTCCAATATTCAGATTGTTTAAAGTGTTGTTGCTAAAACTTAGTCCAACAAATGTTTTGAAAATTCTTTTTTACTCCTTGTTCTCTCAGGATGAAATTGAAAACGTTTTTTGTAGTTTTAACAAAGGCAATGAATTATACTTGCGAGCTTGCAGGCCTGAAGCACAATTCATACTTGCTTCTTATGGAGGTAAATATTTAACTATATTCAGCTTTACAAAAATTTAGTCGATGTAATTTTGCTTATTTAAAATTTTAGAATTTCCTCTTCCCTTCTTCTTCTCTCAGTGTGTATAAGAAAGACATTTCTTGCAGTTTTAACGAAAGCAAAAGAAATTCAAACAATAAGGCATGAAGCACCATTCCTACTGACTTCGTATGAGGTAATATTCAGCTTTATTCAGCTCGATAAAAGTTTTCTTGCTGAAACTTAGTTCAATTAAAATTCTGGAATTTCCTCTGCACAATTCATACTTGCTTCGTAAGGAGGTAAATATTTAACTATATTCAGCTTGATAAAAGTTTAGTCGATGTAATTTTGCTAAATTAAAATTTTGGAATTTCCTCTTCCCTCCTTTTTCTCTCAGTGTGTATAAGAAA
Organism: Sarsia tubulosa; assembly: GCA_036873855.1. Taxonomy (NCBI): domain Eukaryota; kingdom Metazoa; phylum Cnidaria; class Hydrozoa; order Anthoathecata; family Corynidae; genus Sarsia; species Sarsia tubulosa. Next base: position 11,014 of record JAYJMI010018787.1, read on the forward strand.
GACATTTTTTGTAGTTTTAACGAAATCAAAAGAAATTAAACATTAAGGCCTTGTTGACTTCGTATGGAGGTAATATTCAGCTATATTCAGCTCGATAAAAGTTTTCTTGCTGAAACTTAATTTAATTAAAATTCTGGAATTTCATCTGCACAATTCATGCTTGCTTCGTAAGGAGGTAAATATTTAACTATATTCAGCTTGATAAAAGTTTAGTCGATGTAATTTTGCTCAATTAAAATTTTGGAATTTCCTCTTCCCTCCTTCTTCTCTCAGTGTGTATAACAAAGACATTTGTTGTAGTTTTAAAGAAAGCAAAAGAAATTCAAACAATAAGGTCTTGTTGACTTCGTATGAGGTAATATTCAGCTATATTCAGCTCGATAAAAGTTTTGTTACTGAAACTTAGTTCAATTGAAATTCTGGAATTTCCTCTGCCCTCCTTGTTTCCAGGATGAACTTGAAAACAGTTTTTTGTAGTTTTAACGAAGACAATGAATTATACTTGCGAGCTTGCAGGCCTGAAGCACATTTCATACTTGCTTCGTAAGGAGGTAAATATTTAACTATATTCAGCTTGATAAAAGTTTAGTCGATGTAATTTTGCTAAATTAAAACTTCGGAATTTCCTCTTCCCTCCTTCTTCTCTCAGTGTGTATAAGAAAGACATTTTTTGTAGTTTTAACGAAATCAAAACAAATTCAAACATTAAGGTCTTGTTGACTTCGTATGAGGTAATATTCAGCTATATTCAGCTCGATAAAAGTTTTGTTACTGAAACTTAGTTCAATTGAAATTCTGGAATTTCCTCTGCCCTCCTTGTTTCCAGGATGAATTTGAAAACAGATTTCTATAGTTTTAACGAAGACAATGAATTATACTTGCGAGCTTGCAGGCATGAAGCACAATTCATGCTTGCTTCGTAAGGAGGTAAAATTCAGCTATATTCAGCTTTATAAAAGTTTAGTCAATGTAATTTTGCTTATTTAAAGTTTTGGAATTTCCTCTTCCCTCCTTCTTCTCTCAGTGTGTATATGAAAGACATTTTTTGTAGTTTTAACGAAATCAAAACAAATTCAAACATTAAGGTCTTGTTGACTTCGTATGAGGTAAATATTTAACTATATTCAGCTTGATAAAAGTTTAGTCGATGTAATTTTGCTAAATTAAAATTTTGGAATTTCTTCTTCCCTCCTTCTTCTCTCAGTGAGTATAAGAAAGACATTTTTTGTAGTTTTAACGAAATCAAAACAAATGAAACATTAAGGTCTTGTTGACTTCGTATGGAGGTAATATTCAGCTATATTCAGCTCGATAAAAGTTTTGTTGCTGAAACTTAATTTAATTAAAATTCGGGAATTTCCTCTGCCCTCCTTGTTTTCCCCGGATGAATTTGAAAACAATTTTTTGTAGTTTTAACGAAGGCAATGAATTATACTTGCGAGCTTGCAGGCCTGAAGCACAATTCATACTTGCTTCGTATGGAAGTAAATATTTAACTATATTCAGCTTTATAAAAGTTTAGTCAATGTAATTTTGCTTAATTAAAATTTTGGAATTTCCTCTTCCCTCCTTCTTCTCTCAGTGTGTATATGAAAGACATTTTTTGTAGTTTTAACGAAATCAAAACAAATTCAAACATTAAGGTCTTGTTGACTTCGTATGAGGTAATATTCAGCTATATTCAGCTCGATAAAAGTTTTGTT
>JAYJMI010018898.1:12679-23686 GCA_036873855.1 Sarsia tubulosa
TCAAAAAACGAAATGGGATAATTTCTTAGCTACAAAGGTTATGATATTTTGCATAATTTTTCTCCTATTTTACCTTATATGTGGATAAAAAATATGCTCAATTTTTCACTGTCACTGACGAAACAAATTTAGGGCTTTTTTTGTACTGTTACTTTTGAGGTTGTAGATATTTAGACGTATCTTATTGAGTTATTCGTGTTTCGTCATTAGTTATTATATATAGAGCAATAACTTAGTCTAAATAATTCTGTTAGTTCAGCTATTCTTTTTTTGTTATTTTATATTTTTGTTTATCATAAAAATTTGAACTTTTATGACACTGTTAAAAATTTAAGCCAGATACTATTTCCTTTCTATTAAATTATCACTTAAATATTTTGTTTTTCAATTTTTTTAATTTCTTTGTCGACAAACTATTAAAGTTGTTTTTTACATTTTTGTTGAATATTTAATTCTAAAATTTTAATATTTTAATAGCAAAAGTACAAAATATGCACTAAACTTAAACATATAGTTAATTAACTTGCTGAAAAAAGTGAATGTTCTTTTGCAAATTAATTTTTTACTATGAAGGCGGTTAAATTGCATTAGTGATTTTCACAACAGAAAAACCTACTCAGAAGGCTGAAAGTTTTCCTAAAAACTCTATTGTTTTGTTTTAAATAATAATTTTATTGTTAACCCACAAGATGGAGTTTTTTTGTATAAAATGGAATTACAAAAACATATAAGGTTTTTGCAAAATAATTATATGTTAGTCACAAAATGAAATGGGTGGCAAGTGATGGTAAAGAAATGATCAACTCATTTTAGTCTTATTATATAGACAACAACCATTAAAGGTACAAATTCAAGCAAGATCAATTTTTATTGCAACCTATATTGAAATTCAGTACTTTAAAAGGAGTAGTTTCTAGTAAGTAAATAAAACCAAGAATGTAGAATGAAAAGACAGTGTCTGATTATTTTCATAAAAAGGGAAATTTTATTATGGATTTTTTTTGGATAAAGAGAATTTGTTACTTTTAGTTTAGATTAGGTACTGAAAACTGAAAATATACTCTACCTCCTGCGATTTAGCAGAACAAAAAAAAAAAAAATGCAACTTTAAAAAAGCTTTCCTGCTTCTTGTTTTCTATCGTGCACAAACTTTAGTAGTAGGTATTACAGGCCAAATCTACTTGAAGTTGTACCTTTTAGAATTCTTGAATTACTAGTTAAGTTAACAGAAAGTGGTTATTGGTTATATTACCGGAAAGTGGTTTTCTTGGTTATTTACTGAAACAACTATAATTGAAGATGAGTTTAACAAAGAAGAATATTTAATAGCATCTTCGAAGATGTTACTAAAGCCGGTTTTCCATTAACATACACTGAACAAAACTCTTTGATTCCATTAAAAAATTAGGCTCGTAATTTTTTATTCCAAAAAAAAAAAGTTTTTTTTAAGTTTTTATATTATCATGTGCTTTTTATGTAAACATTTAAAAAATAAATAGAAGATCATCATTTTCATTGTTTAATTTTCTACGCTACGCTCAAAAGTTGAATTATTTCAACTTTGCAAAATTATACGCGCATAAAAAAATTTTACGCTTTGAAGTTAAAACTTTTATAAGCGTAATTAAACATAATTTTTTTTAGCCGATCAATTCTTTACGCTCTACGCGTGCGTAAGAGCGTATGTTAATGGAAAACAGGCTTAAAGAAATTGTGAGGATAAGATCTCAGTGAAAAAGTTTCATTTCAGATTTTGAATTCTTTTTATAATGATGGTTGTCAAAACAATGAGGTCATGAAAACTACTTAAAGTAGTTACTTACGTCACGGTCACGTGGCTGTCATGTGACAATAGGGATTTTAGAAAAATGTTGCAGCACGGTTTTCAATTCTTAAGAAGGTATATAACAATATTCAAAAGGAAAATTTTGGGTTAGGCAAAGTGTTAGATGGCCGGAGTATATACCCTGCCTAAAAGTGGATATATCTTGTTTGCCCTGTAATCTATAGATCTTTTTGTTTGATTTTTTAAAATATTTTGCATGAAGTTAAAATATAATGAGAGGTAAATATTGAAACTATTGCTATTTTGTTACCTCGAATTTTATTCTAGTTCTATTAAAATATAAGATAAGATAAGATTTTAATCAGTTTTTTAATGTTTAATTACAAAACAATTGACGATCTTGTTTTGTTAGGCATAAAACGTGTTCATTTTGTTTGAAAGTACTTTTATCTTAAACCAACTTGTAACAAGAACTCGGATTGCTTTTAAATGGACTCTTGACTTTAGAGAAAAATGCCCCCCTCCCCCCCCCCAGATTTTATTTGTAAATTTCTTGTTCCCATGGAAACAGTATCAAAAGGACATTATTTAATGTGGGACCTCAAAATTGGTATACTATTGTCTATTTGTCTCTAAACCAACCTTTGTAAGTCTGCATAATTAAACCAACTATCTCATTAAAATTATCAGTCCAAAACTGCACATAAACGTTTCCATGTTGACTCATATCAAAATGTAATGATTTCTCTCATTTTTACGTTTTTGACAACTATTTCTTCCTTGAGTGCCACTTAACTAATAAAACATACTTAGAAAAAAAAAATTTGTTTTCTTGTGTTTGTATTTCACACTGAACAAAATAATTTTTTATCACAGAGTTATAACTATTTTCAAATTTTTAAGTAGAAAAAGTATTTAAAATAGAAAAGATTAAAAAAGTAGAAAAAAATAAATTGGTTTTCATTTTTATCGTTGTTATAAAAAAGATTATTTTGAAAGGTCAATTATGGATCGAATTAGTGATAAATAAAAATTTAAGTAGAAACAGATTTTTTAAATAAAATTTTTAATCTGTGCAAGTAATCAAATGTGTGTGTTTTTATATTTGTTTTTAATGGTAAACTAAAAATGATTTATTGTTAAATTTTACAGAAACTTATATCTTTAAAGGCTTGTTTAGACTCGTGAAATTTTTACCGTGAAAAAGAACTATGCGATCTTTCGATTGGTTAAAAATTAATTTCCACTTGCATTAGCTTAATGGATAGAAATTATTATTAATTGACAAATTAAACTTAACGAGTAGTAAATTCAGTAGTTTTTCTTGTACGATTTTGCTGTTTGCTTCTTCCCCTGTTCATTCAAATAGTACTTTCATAAAGTTTTGTACAAATCTTTGTCAGGTATTTTTTTATATGAGACACAATAATAGGATTATTATGGTGAAATTGCAAAAAAAATATTGTAAAAACTACAGTAACCCTGTATCAAAATATAAAAGATTTCACAGAAATTTGATGCATACGTTATGTAGTTTTTGCTTTATGTTTAATATGTAATTTATTCGTAATACTACTGTTTTTGCACCACCAAAGTATTTTAGTAAAAAGTATTTTAGTTAGAAATTCTTTTGAAATCTGAACTAAACTTGGTTAAGTTTAATTTGTGGTCAACATTTAATTTTGAACAATATTTGTTCCTGATAGAAATAGAAATATAAAACCGATTTCCTGAACAATTCTATATAATCATGAGAAAACTTCTTAAAAGGCTTATTTCAAATGAAAGAGTATTAATATTCCAGGGGTTAGCAAAAATTAATAAAAAAATACTAAACGTAAGTAGAAACTAAAGTTGAAATAAATTGATGCATTTGTTTTAGTTATAAACAAGATTTAGAACAAAATGTTGTTTACATTTTTAAAAAAACGCAGAATTTTTCTAACTAATATTAAGATGCATAAAACATGCATGCATAAAATTATCGATAGACGCGATTTTAGAAGAAATAAAACAACCTCTTTTTTTGCTTTATTTTAGTTTTACTTTTATGCATTATGGTTTAAAAACAGGTTTAAATCAAAATTTTGTTGTTGTTTTTTTCATTGTTGGAGTTCGAAATTCAGTTGTTTGTTTAACTGATACATAGATAGCTTTATATCAATTTGTTCAATTTTGAAATTAAGTTGGTAAGAAAAATTGTAACAGAAAGATCTATTTACTCATATATTTATCATTGTGACAAATTTTAGCTTTGTTTTATTGGAGATAGTGCTTTCATTTCACTGTAAAATACATATCATGCCGTATTTTTTTACTTAAAGAATTTTTGCAAGTTTTACTGAGGGTATTTTTAGGGGGGTTTTGCCCTGTACTGAAGTAGGTTTAGTATTTTAAGGTAGGGTGTTTAATATTTTCTTAGATTGATAAATAAAATCTCTTTTTAGTATTGTTTAGTTTTTTGTTTAATTTTACTCTGTACCAAGACGTTTCTACAAAGTATTTCAATTTCAATTAATGTCTCTGCAAATCTTCATTTTTAAATGAATTTGTGATTCTTGAAAATATAAAATTATACAAAATATAAAATTTTTGCATAATTTTTCTAATCCCTGAATGTTTGAAATATTTTGATTTTCTACATCTAACACACAATCGAGTATGAAACTTAACCTTTCATCAATGAATATAGAAGGGTCTCTTTAACTTATTTTGATTATTATATAAAAAAATATTACATAGATATTGACAGAGTGTGTAGGTTTTAATCTCTAAAAGATGTCACAAATCTTTAAAATGAATATTTACATTTTTTAACATAGCAAAAAGAATAAAAAATACATAGCGACCATATGACAATAAAAAGTATTCTTTTGTTTGTTAATTTTTAATAGCATTATAAATAAACAAAATGATAGCCAGTATAACAAAAAGTCCAATATTTTATCGAACAAGAAAGATAAGCTTATCAAGAAAGTCAAGCTCAGATGAATTGAATCATTATTTCAAGAAAAATGCTAGCAAACTTCAACGACCAGTAAGTACTGGTAAACTAGAAACTGGTCAATACAGCAAAAGTGAAAGTTTAGAGAATTTACCAAGATCCCGTTCGAATAGTGTTGAAAAATTAAACCAATCATCCTCATCAACGCCTAGATTCATGAGGCGTAAAAAGGGACGGAAAGTTTCCCCCGGGAATATTACGTCAAAAGAAAAACTCGATATATCATTAACATCTTTAAATGAAAACACATTTATTGGCGCGTGTGAACGGAGACTTAATAGTTCAACTCCGAAACGTAAAAAACAAGTTTACCGCCAAATTAGTAATATCAATATACGCCAGCGTAAAGCAGTGGCTCAGAGGCGTAAATATTCTGATGACGATGAATGTTATAAAAAGCGAAGTATAAAAGTAAAACATAACGCTGAATCAGTATTCTAGTAAGTGATTTATGTTGTTTGGAACGTAGGCTGATTGTTTTTCTAAGATCAAAATTTCCTACATTTCTGCCAATGTACAATGTAAAATGTTTTTGAAGGTTTAGACTCCTATTTAAATTGTATCACTGACCAATAGCTAGAAAAGTTTCATAGATTTTACTTTGCTTGTATAGAAAAATATATTATGCTAAAGGAAGAAACTTGCTATGACAAATTCTTGTTACAGACACTTTAATCCGTGAAAGTATCCAAACAAATAACCATTGTTAGTCTTATTGGCTAGTAATGAGTATGGTGTGACAATTCTTGTCTTTTAGACTACATTTATTTTTAAATGTTTTTAGCACCTAAATAATATACTGGAAGAAAAAAAAATCTCTGACGATTTATAGTTATAGAGTCTGTTATAGCGACAACAAGGTTTTTAAATTTTTGTGAATTCTTTCATCTTGAAATTTTCCTCATTACTATCGCAGTTCTTTACTATTTAAGATATAACAGTTTATTTTTAATTTAAACTGATTCTAAAGCCTGATTCTAAATTCTAGACTAAAATTCTAATTCTAGACTAAAATACTAAATTCCTGATGATAGACTGATTCTAAATTTTGCCCAAAAATTTGTCTCATTTACCCCAATTTTAGGAAAACGAAATTTCTTAGGAAAATCCAACACCGTCGGTTTTAAGAGTTTTTATTTTAAAGCATACGAGGCTCCAAATGTTTTCCTAAATTCTTATTAAGAATATAAGGAGGAAGATAAAACTTTCAAAAAAACACTTTATTTAAAATGAACACAAACAAAAAGTATGCACACACGAAATAATGACATCATTCTATCAAAACAGTTTTAACTAATATTGTTTATTAAACTTTTGGTGAGACTGTTAGTGTCAATTTTACAGACTTGGGACCATAGTTACTGATCGATTAGTCAGATTAACCTCCGTAAATGATTCATTGTTTAATTAGAAAAGGGTTAAATTTATTTGTTGACTAACAAACATGCAATTAAGTTTCATCACACAGTGTTCCATTCAAATTTCAAAAGATAAGATCTAGATTTTAGTCACATTTAATTATAATTATACAATTTTGTGTTTTGAAACGTTCTGTTTACAATGAATAATTTTCTCATGGTTCAAAATGATTTTTGAATGGTAACTAATAGCAACAAAACCACCAATCATTACTAATCACTTCAATTTAACTCAATTACATCATAAGATGTTCACAAAATATTATTATGAAAGCTGGTTTACAGTAATAAACTTCTTTTTGTTATACGTAATAAAGTAATTTACCGGAATATTGTTATCAATGAAATAAGATAAATCCAATCACAGGTTGCTTGCTCTATACACATTCACAGGAAAAGCCGTCAGACCGCGTCGATAAAATTATAAAGATAAGACTGGGAACAAGTATTCTTTCCCAAGAAATTTTGTTTTTATAAGAAGAAAGTCGCATAAAAACTAGTGAGCATCTCAGAAATTGTCAGAAATCCATACAATTTGCTGGAAGAGCTTTCCACTCATAGTAGTATGTTTGTAGGCTAAGATTTATTTGATTCTATCTTTTCCTGCATACATTTAAGCACGCTGCAAACTCAACCTCTAAATGATGCAACTTGCAGGCTTTTATACATAGCATCTTTCTGGTTTTAAAAACAGTATAGTTAGCATTTTGACTGTGATTTCCGGATTTTTCAAAACAAGTCAGGATGATCTATGAAAACATAATAATTTGTAATGAAAGTGTGTTTATGTTTCCAGCAACAATATTTTTCTGTGTCCGTAGTGGAATTTTTGTGCACCTTGGAAGTAGAATCCTCTGCTACTTTTTTCTCCGCTGGATCATAAGCATTAGCAAATATTTATTTTTTAGCATTCACGCATGCGTATTACGCACGCATGCGTATGAGCTTAAATGTTATGCATGTGCGCTGGAAACTATGCCGGCTCGAAACAATTCTTTTAAAAGTAACTGAGATGCTCTGAAAGGTAGTGGGGATTTTGGAATAGGAAATTTTGTTGCTTCGTTCTTTGAAGTAACGTTAATAACTTATTATTTAAAAAGTTTGTGTGGTTAAAGTCGGCCCTCTAAATTAGTAAAGCAGTTAAATTTCCCCTGTCTTTTTCAGCAGGTCTCGTGGTGTTTGATGTGGTCATATCAAATGTAATAGACATTTACAAATTTGAATATAGCTTTTTTAAAAGATTAGCTATATAATTAACCAATTAGATATATAATTAGGGGTAAAATTAGTCTGTATTAATCATGCTTTTCACTATTCTACAAAAGTACCAAAGTATCTAATTTACTAAAGTACCAAAGTATCTAATTTACTAAAAAGTATCCTAGTATATACTAGTATCTAGTTAACAACATGAAACAAATTAGTTTGCTTTTAAATATTAAATTGCGTTTCACATAATTTTGTCAACCATAAGTACTTGTTCTTGTTTACTCATTATATAATAATACCATTGATAGTATTATTGTCCTAACTGATTTGGGACCTTTCTAATTTTATTTTATTTTTGCTAGGAAGAACCATAGAATACGTTTAAGCTATTTTTGTCACCATATTTTTAGAATGTCAAGAAAAGTTTGTAATTTAAATAAATAAAATATTTTTTCACTAGCAATTAAAAGATTAAATAATCAGTAAAATTGATAAAATCAGATAAATTAAATTGCTCTAAAAGAGTGGAGGCTGGTTATGGCAGGGGTCCCACTCAGCATAAAATCATAAAATATCATAAAAAAAGAAAAATAGTTTAAAATTTCATATAATAAATTTCGTGAGTTAAATAAGTAAGTTTTGATATTTTACTTGGTTGACGGACATACAGTCTTAAACTTAGTTCCAGAAGGGACCAAGGTCGGTGCTACCTACTTGGGTTCTGTGGTATTTAAGGCTCCCGTTGGTGCCACTGAGTTCAGTGAATTTGAACCAGCTCTACAGACAACTACACACCGACTGCAGTTCTGTGGATACCAGAGCGGGGCTCGAACTCACACAGTTCCGCACTTCAGCCTCTAAGTAGCTAGATTACAGATGCAAGCCACTACACCCAGCTTAGGGAGTTTAGGGAGTTTTATTTGCTCATTTTTGCCATTCTTAGTAGTATTTTTCCTAAATATGCTTGAAGACAATGGTGAAAAATGTTGCGTTAAAAAAAGATTATCGAGTAAAAGATTATATGTAAAATTGGCATAAAATATTCATTAAAATCCCAAAATTAGCATAAAATTTAGACAAAAATCGCATAAAATCATAAATAAAACTTTAAAAATATCTATAAAGATATATATAAAAAGGCTATATGTCTTACAATAGGTTTCTCAAATAAGTTTCTCGAATAAGTTTTGAATCGATTTAGATAATTAAAATGTCTTAATTCAATTAGGAAATATTTACTAAATCTTGTATCGGCCTTGTATGAAAATGATACTTTTAACAGCAACACGAGAAAAAAATTTAAATTATATTATTGGTTTCATGTTAATTAAATGAAACTCAAGGACACTTAAAGGGAACCCGTGCTAATATGACAAGTTCGACTCATTTTAAAAAGCTTCTAATATTATGAACTGTTCATTTTATTTCATGCAAAAAGCTCTTTTCGTTCTCAAGTTATTGTATTGTGAATAATACAATAACTGAACTGTTTAGAATAACATATTTTATAGTTTCTAAATCATATTAGTCTATTAACTATGCTTGAAGCAATAAGCAAAATTAACATAACGGAAACAAAGTAATTGCTGACATATTTGATAAAACAACAGAATTTCTTTAATCTACAAGACAAAAACTTCCTTTGGCTTTGTACTTTACTTGCCCAAATCAAATATCTATAGACTTGAATAATTAATTTGTTAACTTATTTATTAACTTTTTTAAGAAACAGCTGATCAAAATTTAATCATTTGCATAGAAATACCTATTGCGTTCTTTTGTATGTTTTGGTGTTAATAAGGAATTGCTTTATCTCATAAGTGTCAAAGTCCTGCAATATTAAAGCAGTCAAGCTATGGTCCTAACAAGTATGGTAAGATAAGGCCAAACGGTTTGTGATTTTCATTTTGTCCCGTAAATAATAAGGTATAGCCTTTTTTTAAATGGAAAAGAATTCATTTTTCAGCGTTTTAAGCGTTTTATTTAAAAGTAAAGGTTTTATAGCCCCTTTTTAAAAAAAATTAAGATGGAATTATTTTTGAGCCCAATTGTAAAGAATTGATTTATAGCTCCTTTTTTTAATGGAATAAATTAAAAATTAGGTCCAAGAAGTTTTAGAGACAATTACAAAAAAAGATTAACTTCGCACTTTATCAGAAATCAAGAAGAGTTCTTCATATTATCTAAAAGTTTTCATGTTATTTGCTGATTAGCTTAAGGTTTTCAAGTACACTCTAAATCATTGTGTACACTTCAACTTGAACAAATAATAAACAACTAGGATTACGTAGTTTGAAACTGTGACTATGAAGTCAATATTTATTATTTTGCTTAGTCACTGTATAATAAAACGATTGAAATAACTGAAACTTCAGTATTGTTGTTTTGTGCGTGACATTAATCTTAAATTAAAAGGGGGGAGGGGGCAAACTGTTTCAACAAGTTGCATTTAGATTAAAGTGATTTTGTAACTAAGAACATTTCTTTTTATATTATTAAAAAATATCTTTTTTTTGTTGATCTACAAAGTTCTAAAGAGCATTATATTTTTGATTATTTTGATTTATTCTAAAAATATGCAAGCAGTTTAGGATCCCTTTAATTGTATAGGTTTGATAAATCCTCTATTCCATTATTTCAAAATCACAGGCGCTAGTTACTTATTTGTACAATATGTCAATGTGGTCATAAAGTTATTGTCAAATGAAATTCCAAAAAAGATTTCCTTTTCAGAATAAATTGAAAATTTCTAGTATTTCAACATCTTAATTTTAGCCTGCGTTGATCTATGCTTAACAGCTATATATCTTTATTGTGGTTTATGTTCATAGGCTACATATTTATTTTTACATTATTAAATTGTGCCCATAAAGTTATTTTCAAATGATTTAAAAAAAGATTTCTTCTTCAAATAAATTACAAAATTCAAGACGTGCTATATTACAGTAATATGTTTATTCAGGTCTATGTTCATAGGCTAGTTTTTTTATCAAGCATATAAGTGTTTTTCTTTTTCGTTCTTGATTATGAAAAACGACATTATGACTTATACAAGAAAAAGAACAACAATTGAAAATAGGAAAGTTTTTAATAATAAAATAATATTATTTTAAAAATGGAATCTATCATTTTAAATTTGAGCTTTTGGTTTTGAAATAATAATTCATCTAGAAGAGATGATATAATGCTAGTGGATTGAATTATTTAAGGATTGTGTTTTTTTATTATGAGTAAGGCCGATCTGATTTGCCAGGGTTTTGCTTGTCTATGCACGTTCGCAGGAAAAGCTATCTGAGAAAAAGACTGGGAACAAGTATCTAACGCGCATGCGTTTCGAAAATTCAGAAATTGCTGAGAAATGATTACTATGTTAATGTTCATAGATCGTAAAGAAACTCATTTTTCGTAAAAGGTCTTTATCGTAGGCTAGCCCCTAATTAGATATCTTTCTAACAAAATATATTTTATTTTATGATGATTTTACGTAATTTAATTGGTTGAATTTGTCGGTAGTCCTTAAAGGGATCCTAAACTATTTTTGAAAGTTTTGTCTCATATTAAAGACCTTCAAAACTTATGAAAAATGCTTT
>JAYJMI010018899.1:0-12711 GCA_036873855.1 Sarsia tubulosa
GCAAGGCTATTGGTTCAAAGCATTTGAGTGCCTACACAAACCAATAGTCAATGCACTCCAGAGATGTATTGTTGAAGGGAATGTGCCAGAGTGGATGGTGACTGGGAGGACAGTGCTGATCCAAATGGATCCTGCTAAAGGTACTGAGGCTAGCAACTATAGGCCAATCGCCTTTTTGCCACTTATGTGGAAACTGTTCTCAGGTATATTTGCAGATAGAGTATATACTCACCTTTTCGTCAACCAGCTCCTTCCAGAGGAACAGAAATGAGGAAGGAAGAAGTCTAGGGGAACCAAGGATCAACTTTTCATTGACAAGGCAATCTTAAATGTTAAAAGGTTCAAGAGGAATGTAGCCATGTCTTGAATTGATTATAAGAAAGCATACGACATGGTTACACATTCCTGGATTAAAAAAATACTAAATATCACAGGGGTAGCAGCCAACATTCAAAATCTTGTAACGAATAGCATGGAAAAGTTGGGAACCTTGTTAACTAGTAACGGAAAAGAGTTAGCGAAAGTAGAGATCAATCGAGGAATATTTCAAGGAGACTCATTTTCCCCATTGCTATTTGTCATAGCAATAATACCCCCTGACAATGATATTGAGAAAAGAGAATGCTGGATTTCGGTTTAGTGGGAGTAGGGAGAAGGTTAATCATCTTTTGTTTGTGGACGACCTTAAGTTGTACGGTAGGAATAATGGGGAATTAGAGAGGTTAATGGATATTGTGAAGCTGTTTTCTGACGACATAAGGATGAAGTTCGGCCTTGACAAGTGTGGTGTTTTAGTTGTTGACAAGGGAGTGAAGAAGAAGTATGTGGGAATTGAGATACTCGGTGGGAAAATGATTAAGGATATTAGACGAGAATGGGTACAAGTATCTTGGAGTGTTACAGGCTGAGGTCATTTTAGAGTGGCAGATGAAAGAAATGTTGAAGGGTAAATATTTTAGGCGTGTGAGGTTGTTGACCAAGTCGAAATTGCATGGGGGCAACACGATCAAAGGGATAAATTCGTAAGCTGTGTCGGTGATAAGGTATACTGCTGGAATAATTGAATGAACGAAGGGGGAGTTGAAGGCGATGGACATCAGGAAAAGGAAAACTATGCCGATGGTAGGTATTTCTCACCAGAAAGGAGATGTTAACCGGTTGTACTTGTTGAGGTGAGAAGGAGGTAGAGTTTTGATTAGTGCGGAGGATTTTCTTAGGATTGAGGAGAAGAATTTGGCCAAGTATGTGATGGAGAGTAAGGAAAAGTTGTTTGGAGTGGTTAGTGAGGGTATGGAAGATGATGAGAGCGGCAAAGAATACAAAAGGAGGGTGATGGTGGAAAGGAAGGAGAAGTTGAAGAACAAGCAGATACATGGAAGGGTTTTGGGTGACATGGCGGAGGTCGGAACGAAGGAGACGTGGCAATGGTTACAGGATGGTTACATCACAAAGAAGATGGAGGGCTTCATCATTGCTGCACAAGAACAAGGCTTGCGAACCCGGTGGTCTCGATCAGACTGTAGACCTTGTGATGTGGAGGTTGAGACTGTACGCCATTTGTCATCTTGGTGTACGAAACTTTCAATACGACCGTACAAAAGGAGACATGATAAAATGGGATTGAAGGTATATTGGGAGTTGTGTCAACACTATGAGTTGTTCGGAGAAGTGGAATGAGGAGGTTCTTGACACTGTGCGGAGGAGTGAAGATGGTCAGTTTGAGATTTGGTGGGATCGGCCAATTGAGACTGTAGTCAAATTGGATCACAATAAACCCGATGTGATTTTAATCAATCGGCGGGTGGTTAATAGTGGAATTCTCGGTACCTTGAGATAAGAACGTTGAAGGAGGAGGAAAAGATAAAACGGTATATACCGTTGGCTAACGAAATCCGCAAGGTGCATGGAGTCTCCATTAAAATTTTCCCTATTATCCTGGGTAGTCTTGGTACCGTCACAAAATAACTCAAAGCCGATCTCGCAGTTTGAGGAATGGAAAAGATATTGGGTGGACTCCAAACATCGGTTTTAATAGGAACCCACAATAAACTAAGGAAAGTTATGAATAGTGAAAGGAAAAGGAAGTAGGTAAAGTCAAGGATCAGACCAGGCTGTTATCATCTGCCTGCCAATTGTAAAGCTGCAAAACTTTTCCTGTCTGTACCAGCCTAGCCCTTACCTCTATAGCTTCTTGTTGAAGCCGGGGTATGCTAAAGGGAAACCAACTTAAACGACATCTTGATAGTTGTGCGATCAAAACGATCAAAATAATTACATCTAGTGAAAGGAAAGGGAAGTAGATAAAGTAAAGGATCAGACCAGGCTGTTATCATCTGCCTGCCAAGGGTAAATCTGCCAAACCGTTCTTGTCTGTACCAGCCTAGCCCTTACCTCTATAGCTTCTTGTTGAAGCCGGGGTATGCTAAAGGGCAACCATTTTAAACGACATCTTGAAAGTTGTGCGATCAAAACGATCAAAATAATTACATCTAGGGAAAGGAAAGGGAAGTAGGTAAAGTAAAGGATCAGACCAGGCTGTTATCATCTGCCTGCCAAGAGTAAATCTGCCAAACCTTTCTTGTCTGTATCAGCCTAGTCCTTACCTCTATAGCTCCTTGTTGAAACCGGGGTAAACTAAAGGGCACACAACTACCAAGACCTCTCGATAGTTGTGCGATCAAATCTATCAAAATAATTACATATATCAAAAATAATTAACAAGGAATTCTCCAAACACAGACTCAGTTAAACAAACATAATATATCCATCTAACCTAGACATAGCAGAAACTCATACATCAAAAACAATTAACAAGTAATTATCCCAACACAGTCTCAGTTTAACAAACATAAGATACCCATCTAACCTAAATATAGCAGAAAATCATATATATTCTGAAATGTTAACATATGACGGAGAAAATAAAATATAGAATAGAAGAGATTTCATAACCAGGCATACCCGTTATAGTAATTATAAAAACATTACCAAACCTCATGAAAAATAATACACACATAACATACAAATTATAAATATAACTAAATACAGAAATAGATAGCTCTAATTATAGTTGGCTTGCTATGAGTCATATTAATTTTACAACTCACTATAGCATAGTTTCGACCCTTATTTCTAGCCTACCTACAGTAACACAATTGAGCAGGGTCACCTAAAACATGAAAAACCAATCTATGAATTTCTTTATAAATATAGTTATATATTTCCCCATATTTTAAGTCTTCAGTAGAATCTCAATTATAGTGAAATTAACACAATTGTATTATAAATTGATATGATGGCGGCAATATTTAAATAAGAAAAAAGGAAGAAAAGAAAAGGAACGACTCATCCAAACAATATGTTATATTAATTTTTATTTATTTTTTATAATTTTTTTTTGGTTAAGGGAACAGGTTTTACTGCTTACCTCGTGATAGCAACAGATAGAACAATTTGACCTGAAATAAACTGGAGTTATAAGTAGGGTCGTTATGACCCTAAATTATAACTTGCAACTACAGGATAAATATCTTTATAAAACTTCTCGAAAATCATGTTATCATTGATAGCATTTAAATCATCAATGAATCTAAAGATTTTACTAAGCTGGCGTGCAAATGTCTTTTTTCTTCAAATCCAACGTCCATTTGTTTTCGTAAAAATAGAGAAACAAGGGGGCAGAAACGGCTTTTCTCAGGGTCCGACTACTAGGGTCCGGTTTTTATAAGGCCCGGGTCCAAGGTCTGGGTCCGGTAAGTAGAGGATGCCCAATATTTATTTATAGCTTCACGTTTTTATTTGTATATATTTTAGTGATATCTGTAAATCTGGTATAAAAGAATATACGTTATTCCGTTATTCTTATTCTGTTATATGTGTGCATTCGCCCTCCATTAAAACAAAATTCAACTAATGAATTAAGAACAAAAATAAGTTTATGATGTGGGATTTTAGTATACAATGTAGATAAGTCTAATGCTGCTACAGTTTTGGCTTTATCTCGCTGAGAAAATTTATTCATTGCTTGAATTACTGGCTTATTATTTTGTACAATCCAAAAAATATTAACACCTGAAAAATATTTAGTTTTCTTGTTATACGACTCAATTTGTTTATACAACAGTCTGAAGGCAGAAGTTATATTTTCAGAAAGAAGTTTAATTGATGATTTAGTTTAGGAGATGCAATGATAAAGCGTGCTTTTATTGGTCACTTATGCATTTTGGGCAGCCAGTATATTTTTGGGAGGTAATGGTTTTCAGGCTTATTGTTATTAATCTTTAAAAAGGTCTTTAAGTCGTTAATATTTTTATCGATAATGGCTTCAGTAGTATCATGAATTTGTTCATATGTATCTTTAGGGTTGTTATTATTAAGGCCTAACTGTTTTATTAAAATTATTGCATAAAATCGTTTACAATATTAAGGAAATATTGTCTGATGCTTTATCAATAGGAACTATAACAAATCTTACTTGAAATTTATCGAGTGCATCTTTTGGTTAGTTTGTTGTGGCTATTTATATTCAATTTTAAATATTCTATTCTTTCATTTACACGCTTACCTACTCCAGAAATCCATTCACTCGTGCTTTCATTTGCTAGACCTTGTTTATCACACCATGTATTTACACAATTTTTAGTGCTTTCCGTAATACATTTCTTAGCCTTATCTAAATCAATATTGTTACATTGTCTAAATTTCGGACCTTTTGAAAACAGTTTTCTGAGAGAACTATTATCAATTATTCGAAGATCACCAGCAACAATATGATTCTGATGCCTATCTTTATTTGGTGAATTACTACAATCACATGGTAATATATTATGATTGTTCAAAAAACTTTCAACATTCAAGTCAAGAACAAATTTGTTATAATTAAAGATCTTACTGCTGATAGAAGCAGATAATTTGTATGTTACCATAGGTATTGGAGAAATGGTATTAGATGGTAAGCAACTTTTTAGGTTCGGCTCGTTTAATATTCTTGCTAAATTAACTATTTCGACACCATTAATAATTCAAAATTATTACAAAAAGTAAGTATAGGAGAGCTTGTTTTTATTTATAAAATAAATCAATAAAAAAATTAAAATATAAAATCGTTATAAGTTGTTACTTTTGAAACAAAGCTAAAAATGAAAACAGAAAAGCAGAAAAGGAAAAAGAAAAAGGAAATGTGGTGAAAATAGAATATATACCAGACTACGTCTACTCTAGATACCCTAGTCCATAGGATCAGTTGTGATCACAGAGTAAGCACCCCCTGTCTCTCATGAGACAGCCGCCACAGACAAAACAAACACACACAAACACATAAAAAAGACTACAACAAAAGTACGCGAAACAAAGAACGAGATGAACGACAGAATGTAGTCCATGAGATCAACCTCGATAAAATGGAACTTTGAGGAGAAAAGTCAAAGTAGAATATTTCTGATTCCTTAGACATAGTAATAATACAAAATGGCTATTAGCAGTTTTCAAGTGGTAGCTTATTCCTATTTTGGGCCATTTGAGGGGTTTAGGGTGTTTAAGTAAAGGTACTGGACTTTTTTAAAAAACATTTTTAAATCTCAAAACAAACACTATTGTTGAATCTGGCTCGAGAAGGCGATAAAGAATTTTTTTTTTACATTTCTAAATCCAGAGATATTCGTGTTTAAAGGGCAAAACTTGACACTTTTTGCTAATTTTTAAATGACGTCAGCAAGTTGTCAGCATAACTTCAATCGTTTTAAATAGGTGCAATAAATAGATCTTTTGAAGCACTTTTGAAAACAATATAGTGTTTGCTTTGATATTTAAAAAATGTTATTTAAAAAAGTGCAGGTTTACTTTACCCTAATCCCCAAAAAGGGCCCGAAATAGGAATAAGCTACTACTTGAAAATTGCTAATCGCCATTTTGTATTACTACTATGTCTAAGGAATCAGAAAAATGCTACTTTGACTTTTCTCCTAATGTGAGACTTAATTTTGGCTGATCTCATGGACTAATAGTTGAAGAGGTGGGGCTGCAAAAACCTAAAGATGTAGATAAAAAAGGAATTTTTTTCCAAAAAATATATCAAAGAGAAAATTAAATAAGGGCTCTTGCTTAGGCAAACAAGAAAACTGTCAATTATATCAAAGATAAATATTTTGTTTAGGCAAACAAACAAACTATCAATGTAAATTTCACTAAGTCAAGAAAAGATAAACAAACGTGTTATCATACTTTTAGCAAATGATAAGTAGTTTCGTTTTCAACTTAAGAAGCACAAAATTAAAAAAGAAATTAAAAAAAATGTTAGTTAGGCAAATAAAGAAACTGTCAATAAATTAAATTATGTGTCTTGTTTATGCAAACAAGCAAAATGTCAATACAAAATGAAATGTTTAAAGTCAAAAATGTGTTAAAATGTCATCAGGTTTCATATGATATTTTTGGAAGACATTAACATGTTTTGTAATAGTTTTTAGTAGCACTTGTTTCATTTTCATTTTATTGCCACCTTGATTTGACATTCTGCTAAGTAATTGCTTACTAGATTATTCCTAGATGTTCAATATTCCTTGTGGCCCTACCAATTCGTTAAAGTTCTGCCGCGATATTAAAAAGATGGAATAATTTTAGATGGAATTTTTGAACTATTAAATAACATACATACATTTATAACACCCCTGCCTTTGTGCCCCGACGAGTCCTCAAAATCCAAGTGGGGATTTCTTTATTCCAAAAACGTACTGAGGAGAAAGAATTACTTCTTTTTTTCACTGGTTTAGTTACAAAGTATGGGAAAAACGTTATTTATAATTTGAATAATTTTCACCTTGGAAGTTATATATCAAAGGAACTTTTTATAGGGGATCCGTTTTGATAAAAATTTACATAATATATACATAATATGTAAAATATACCTTAATCCTAATGGGCCTGGGCTTTTTGAGCTTAGTTTTGCCTGGCGAGACACATTCGGCCCCCCTTGATAAATCAAGAATTTCGTGGATTTGTACAGCAAAAATTTATAGGGTGTTAGTCTATATCCTAATAAAAAAAATTCAGGATTTTTTTTTGATGTCGTCAATAATTTTACAATGACGTCATATTTATGACGTCATTTTTCAATTTTTTGTGAAAATCAGGTATTTCACGAAAATCTCATTCAGAAGAGTTAGAAATAGTATTTTTGCATCAAAGTTTTATGGTTTTTTAAAATAAAATATCAGATGACGGTTTCCTTACGTCACAAATATCTCTAAAATTAACAAATGCCGTCAATTTTTTTTCAATGTTTAAAAAGAGAATTATAAAATAAATAATCTGTGCAAGTTTGATCATTCAAGACTTAATATTAAGAAAGTTATAGCTGATTGATTTTTTTTCAGTTTTAATGGAGAAAATGCAGATTTTGATACCATGTCTCAGTAAAATCTCGATATTTGATTTCTGTTAAGGCAAATGCATTAAAATTTTCAGATTATGTGTAAAATAGGTAGTTTATAGAAGTCACAAAATCCCATGGAGGTAGGGGATGTTTTTTAGCTGTTATTAAAAAAACCGGAGGGGGAGGGCGAATGTGTATTATAAGGGTTAAACATAAAGCAAACATACAAATACACAAAAAAACTGGAAACCTACCTTCACGAAATTATTTGTACAAATTACCAGCACTAAAAAAAATAGAAATTATCTTGGTTATCTATGACAGAGTTAGAGAATAGACTCATAAAAGTGTAGCTTTAATTTATATTTGCGAAACCTCACTTTCCAAATATGGAAAACAAAACAGCCTTAGGGCACAAGTAAAATTTAGTATTAAATTAACATTGCTTAAAATGTTTACTAGATTGTTTGGAGGGTAGAATATGGCGAATATAATAATTTTTGAAGTTTTTATCAATTGATTCGGAACTACTCACCACAAAAAGATTTTACAGTAATCAAAAATGAAATTCCATGTAACTTGTTTCATTGTCACATTTGCAACTAAAAACTGCCTCCGAGCGGTAATGTCGTAATATAATATAGAGGGGCATATCATATTTAAAATGTTGTTTCAAAATATACTGGGAATTATATCACTTCGAACAAATAATGATAAACAGAAACAACCAGAAGCGAATACACTATTAATATATATACTATACAGTGTGTCGCACAAAAAAGTATACCAAATCTAATTGCTTAAAAAAATGCTTTTACTCTTTTTTTGATGAGTTTTATTGTTTAACATTTTTACCTTAATGAACTTATTTTGTATATTTTTATAATTATTTTGTTAAAAGTTTTAATCGCTTTTTTAAAAAAAGATTTAATGACCTAATATGTCGACAAAATCCCTTTTAACTTAATAACTAGTTATCCAAAAAAAATTGCAAATTTTTAAAAAGCATGTAATATATTTCCTTCCTAATCGTCAAACCTTTTTTGAAAAGGAAAACCAATACTTTACGGTGTATTGGTTTTCCTTTTCAAAAAAAGGTTTGACGGAGCCTTTGATCTATTACCAAAATTCACAAAAGAATATGACGTCAGACAACCAACTTTTTTAGTTTTGGAGTTGGTCTTTTCGAAGAAAAACTGGCCAAGGATTTTTTTTAAGCATATTTTTTTTGAGGCGGTAGAATGTTTCGATTATTTACTGTTGCTTCTGTTAGAAAATTCAGGCAAAAAATGAAAACGAAATTATAATAAAAGGTTTGATACAATAATTTTTTTTTCTGGATTTGATTTTTCCTCGAATATTCCGCACTGATATCATGATGCTAATACCGTGAAAAAATAAAATGTTTTTTAGAATGATAAGTTTTATAGAAACTACACCAACTTTGACTGTTGCATTAAGCAAGAATATTTTTGCATTAAAAATAAAGGGGGTGTTCGGAAAACGTTGGGTACCCAATATTGGGCCCCAAATTGGGCATCGTATTGGGTACCCAAAACCTGACGATTGTGACAATATAATTTTTCAATCTAAGTATTTTTAAGAAAGAAAATACTATTTTCAAAGATAAGAAATTTTGAAAAATTATTATAAGGCTTGTAAAAACAGTTTTTATTAAATGCTTGTCCAACCATGTACGTTACGCTAAATTTAAATTGAACTAAGCACGACTGCAGAATTTCTAGAAAATATAATGACTAGGTCTTTTATTTAAACAAAACAGAACAGAATTGATAAATTTATACCAATTTTTTCTGAGGTTATTTATTTATATTTTGTCTTGTAACTATATATGGTAATGTTTAAAAAAAGTTTAAATTTCAATAAAACTTTTAAATCTTTAAAAATGTGAATACGTCTCTCTCAAGATTGGTCATTGAATTACTTAACGGTGTCTATAGATTCCTAGAGCGAAATAAAGATTCCTAGAAGCTTAAGGAATTCAATTTTCTTTATTGGAACCTCTAATTTTCTTTGTAGGGTGTACAACTTCCAACTGTACTCGCTAGAACTACGTACAGTACTTTGTTTACATTCGCCATTTTAAAATTAGTTTTTAAAAAGTTTCGTTGTAAAAACATCAAGATGAACTACATTTGCACGGGGGTTAAATAAATTATATATCATATATATTAATATAACCATTATTGCTTTTAAATTGATGAAAGTCAAATATTACTTACGGTGGAGTACATTCGAATTATTTGTTTATCGAAAACTCCATCGCAAAGTTAAAATAGTTAACAATTCATACAGTACAACACTATTCTGTATAGGGATATGAAATTCAGAAATAAATACTGCAAATAAAATAAATGGAAGTTAGGAAAGTACCAAATTTGGGAATTTTCTCCTGAACCTTTAGGTGTTTTTCAGTAAAATTACACTTATCCCGAAGCGGCTCAAAAAATACAAGTATTTTTTTAACAAACAAGTTGCGAAATAAGTATGTCAAACCAGTCATAAAATTTCTCGGAATTTTGTTACCACGAATAATTTAATTTCTTCCGTTATTCAACATTCGATAAATATAACAACAATTAGACAAATAAAACGAAATTCGCTAAAGATTTATTAACATGTTTTAATATAGTTAAAAGATTTTACCGAATAAAATTCCGGTCCTTACTTTATTCTCACTACCCAATGCGGTACCCAATTTGGGGCCCAATGTTGGGTACTCAACGTTTTCCGTACACCCTAATTAATATCCTGATGAAATAAGCTAATAAAATAAATATATTGGTAGGCTAGAGATGTTTCTATTCAACATAATTGAATAATTGAATACTGTGTTTGTTTTTTATCCTATACCATCTTGGATGAAAACCCTTATTCTTTATTATGTTTTTCTATCCAGTTTGTAAATAAATAGAAATCATTAAAACATTGATATAAAACATAACATAAAATCATTGATTTTACCAATAGTTGAGAAGTATAGTAGACGTATTGAAGTTTCGTCAGCAATCCACTTCAGTTTAAAACTATCCTTGGTATATTTAAATTTAGAATATTTTTTTTTGTAAAGATAAAAAATATATTCTATATAGAAAGATAGGCAGAAATTCGAACCCGCGACCTTCCCATCGACACTGCGGGTTTTTTTTCCGTAAACGAGGACTCCATACTTAAGCGGGCTCCATATTTAACCGGGCTCCATACCTAAACGGTAACTCCAAACGTAAACGGCTCCATACTTAAACCAGCTCCATACTCAAATCGTAAAACCCGTAAATAAACCGGCTCGACACTTAAACGAGCTCCAAACCTAAACGGGAGCTGCATACATTCGTATACCGGTAGTTATAATAAAAATAATGGCTAAAAAATTGACGGCTGAAATAAAACAATCTGTAAACTATGCATCGCTAGAAATTGATTTAGTAAAAATGTTTAACGTGACGGTTTAATGAGCTCTTTGTTAAAAAGGAGTTACTACATTCGCTGCATTTAGTTGGTTGACACTTTCTCTTTTCTTTTTTGTGCACCTCTTTGTAATTTCTTCTGCATATTCTTTCCCACATATGTTGCACTTTTCAGCAGTAGTAGCTGTAGCAGCTGTAGCTTTTTTTAAATTAGAGATCACATAAATAGCCAAAGTAAACTTAGTTTTTCAAATCTGACTAAAGTGTGTGAAGAAAAATTTATCTTTAGAATTAGAAATTTATTTGCTTGACGTATGTTTTTTTCATTAACAAATATTTAAAAAGCGAAAGAGTTAAAGCACTTGTGCTTCTTGTTTTTATTTGAAATAATAATTCACATCAAAATTTAAAAATAAGTATTAAATTTTCTGGGTAATTTTGTGCCAAGCTGTAAAGCCATCTTTTGCTTCAAAAAAGTATGAATAAATATCTCTAATAATTGCGGAACCGTAGTGCCTTCTTTGCAATCCAAAAAATAGGTCAGCAGGCATTTAGGATACAAGAGCATCATCAAAGACATCAAGGCAATTGGCTCTACAAAGGCAGTTAGGCAAGTTAAGCATCAAGGCAATGACGCTAAACAAAAAAAACAAAGTATACCATAGCATAGGCTCCAGAGAAATGCTCCACAGAAATAGTTTGTTTTATTATTTCCGTGTCCTTATAAGTAGTGTGGTAACGAATACTTGAGAGAACCGAACATACTTGGTTGAAATACGGAAGTTTCCAGTCTATTTCCTCTGGAGTCTATGATCGTAGATATTATTTAGTCTATATTTTCTTCCTTTTCCTTCCTAAAAACAAAGACTAAATTAGTCTAAGTATATCACAAACTATATCATAATTTTTTAATTTTAAAGATAACCAGTATTCTTTCACAGATTCTACCACGGCTTTCTGAATAACGCTCTGGTGGAGGCCTTTCCTGATTGGCCCGCTATAGTTTAGAACACAGTATACTGTGTGTTATTTTGCAAAATTATGACGTCACATACTATATGGGTGTTATCGGAAAATCACAAAAAAAATTCTAGTATAGTATTGTTTTTAGTAGTTTTTGGTGAAAGTGATACAAAAATTTACTTTTAAAATTTGCATTTAACATTTATACAATAAAATAATTAAATTCGCAATTTATAAGAATTTTTTATAAAGAAAGTTTTTGTAATAAAAAGTTAAAGTTATTATTTTTTATTCCTTCTTTTCTCTCAGTCCCAAGGGAGTTTATTATCTAATAAAGGGAATATATTTATTAAATATTATTAACAAACTCATTTGGAGATATTGTTTTCTTCATAGAGAAAATTAAATACATAAAAACAATTCGTTAACTTTACTTAACCTAACTTAATGTAACTCGTTTATTTTAATTATATTATATTTATCAATCTGTTATTACTTTGTAACAAAAAACATAGTAATGATTTCCCAATCAGAAAAAAAGGATTATAATTTTGCATAATTAAAATTTCTGTAAGCCATTCAAGATCCATATGCTATAGGTCCTGCGCCAGGGATTTCTTCTCCGACATAATAAGGTAAAAGAGGAAAGAAGTCCTGGGATCGAGGTTGCTCCCCCAACTTATCAAGACTGTCAAAATTTGCAAGATAAACATACGGTATTAATTATAAAAATATCGAATGACGTAATTCAGATTAACCAATTAACTTCCAGTATAATGTTTATTTATATGTTTAGACTGTTTATCTTTACGTTTAAAACTTCATTTGTCTTTTTTTTGATTATCTTATATTTCCTTATACCACTTACATAATAAGTACAATAAGGTTTCTATAAAGTATTTACAATTTATTATTATCATATCTACATTTAAACTATTTTGTTTTTCAATA